>JAOTOM010001302.1:0-64414 GCA_034440615.1 Ashinkailepas kermadecensis
TAAGTTCTCTCCCACTGAAGAACTACAGGGGATTGAACAATTAGATGGAGCAGGGTGATATAAAAACGTTTGCTCAACATAAAAATATTTAAAACTTATTGATGTAAGTCTTATAGTTCGCCTTAATAAACTTCTCAATGTTCAAGGTCACCCCGATTACCGATAGGTTGGTTATTGGAGATTATGGGCACATCTACTTCGTCGATCATGCAGCACATATCATCGTCAATCAAGCAATGACATATGCACGAAGGTCAGTCGACGAGACAACTGCATGTAAAGGGGCCGATGTAAGTATGATGTCATGCCGTGCTACTATCCTCATTTTGTCAGGTGTAAAGGCGAGTTAATGAGGGGCATAAATCGCAGAAAACTTTGTTTCTTGTAGGAAGCGGAAGAGCCGGTCCGATTGGACAATTGATGCTTTGTCCCCCAATACTAAGAGAGAGTGAGAGAGAGAGAGAGGCACGTCCAAAATAGGTAAAAGGTACGGTAAAAAGGTAAAAAGGTAGGTAAAAGGTACGGTTCAAAGGTACGGCCTTCGCTCATGGGTAAGACGACTGCAGGCAGTCAGTATGTGCCGTACTGACAGTGCACCATGACACCTTGGACACACGGACTGCCACTGCCGATCAGAGGGTATTACGATAGATCATCCATGAGTTTATCTACGGGTGACGACGTAATTTTACTTCGGAATATCTGGTGGGCTGATAATGAAAACATCTGACATGCTGGCCCCATAACAAGAAGTACAGTTATGTCTTCATTCTACCTGTAGGCATCATTTGCATTGACGGACAGTGGAATCCCTATCGTAAGGCAAACACACGCGTTTTGGTCCCGGTATGCATAGCGTGTCCCGGATAACATGAACATTTTCACAAGCTTCCTGTGGTTTCATTGTTCATGTTTTGGGCACTCCCTACATAATGCACATTATTGCACATTACTGCACTGCAGTAAACAGTGCACAATCAAACAACGATGGGATAGAACAACGAAATAAACATCAGATGATGAGAACTTGTTTTTCCAACTTACACATTAGTTGGTCTCTAATGCAGCTCTTGTAGCTTCCTTAACAAGGGCTGAACATTTTATGATCACCATTGTGCCCAAGCTTATTTCCATGAACGGCGTAATTTTACTTCAGAACATCTGGTGGTTACTTACAACACATACTGCATGCCATTGCACATGACAACGATGTAGTCTGACGATATTCGACCATGCTAACATCACAACAAGAAGTACAATTATGCTTTATTTCCATCTGCAGAGCATCATTTATATGGACGTACAGTCGAACACCTATTGCAAACCACTCTTTGCTGTCACTGTTGCACGTAGGCGGTGCCAGGAAACATCATTTTCACAACCTTCATATGACTTCATTATTCACGTATTTGAAACACTGCGCATGTGGACATTCCGAAAGGGACACTGTGCTGCACAATTGTCCATATGTTATGAAAATGAAAGCAGAGCAAACGGTGTCGATTTGGCTTTGATCACCAAGTAGTGACAAACGTCGTCGACTTCGAAGTTCGCCGAAGCCGAATTTTGGGGTTGAACATTGAATATGGGGCCGTGAACAACATATGAATTATCAAAATATTCTCGGAAATTCCGAAAAAAGAAGAAAAAAATAACCTTGTACTTTCGCGCGATAGGACGTTCTCGGGCCATTTTCTGTGATCTCTGGTCACTGCAACGCCTAGTAGGGCATCAAATCTAGTAATAAAAGCGCGGCAAACGGCTTGGATTTCCGGAAATGGCTTTTTGAGATAGGAAATATCAATTCAGATGATTTTAAGATGACATGTGAGATAATACGGCCTGGCTCATCCCTTTAGTCCAGGACATTGTTTTTAATCTGTAAAAGGTGTTTTTAATGAGTAAATTTGGAAATTCCTTGTGCATTCATAAATTTGTAGAACTTTGAATATGACACATTTCAGGGACTTCCCAACAGGTACAGATAGCCAGCAGCCAATGAAACATATTTTATTTGATGGAAAGTCAATTTTGAGTTTAACAATTTCCGCAAAATGAATTTTACATATTTGTCGATTTTGGCATGCTTTGTTCTTCTAAGCCTGCCAGAGTTCTGAATTTTGTTTGCATCAAATTTCCCTTCGGTGTATTCTTTTCATTCTTTTCATTTCTGACGTTGATTGTGAAAAAAATCGGAGATATTAAAAAAAGCTAGGTTCAAAAATTTCAACGTGGAAATTTGACACACAAAGCCTGGTAATGTAAGGATACTCGCGTTTTCAATGGGGCTTACCGATACTTCTGCAACATATTTTTGTTATCCGCTTTATATGACGACGATAATAATCGACACCGTGACTCTCACAATTGCTTGTTGCGTTTACGTGCGTCGATAAAAATCACCACGTCCTCTTTCCACTAGGCGTTTTCGAAAGCTGATTCTTACACTGCTCCCGCTCTGCCAAGCCTGTTATCGTTTCCTTCCCGATGTCAACCCCTCTCTTGTTCGCCGGCATCAACGCCGGCGCCTTTATCTCCCTGGGAACCGCCACCAGGCTGGAGAGCATTGAGTTTATGTACGGATGGGGGTACAGATATATGTACGAAGTACGGATGGGGAGTACGGATATATGTACGGGTACGGATGGGGGGTACAGATATATGTACGGAGTACGAATTGGGTGGGAGGGAAGAGATACGCGAGACAAACACCTCGGCTTTCATTTGCCTTTAACACATAGTCATCAGCAGTCCACAGAGACGCAATGCTTTTTCTTCACTACAAAATGATAAACCTGCCTAACAATTGATTGCTGACACAAAGTGATCCTCATGTTTGTTATAGGTACCTACCTACCGCGCCAGATGCAATATGTAGGTGATATAACCTGGTTCAATATGGTCGGGTTGCGTTATTTCCATGTTTGTTGTTATTCAATGCATATTAGTTGCTACGAAATACAATTGCATAGCTACGCGTAAGTAAACCCATTGGTGACCTTTCGGTAACCAGTGACCTTGAAATTCGTGATGGTTTTTAAGGGAAACTATAAAATTTACATTAAAAAGGTAGAGATGTTTTTTTTTCTTAGGAAGACATTCCCAATCATATGTCTGTATGTCACTGTTCTACTTCATGTAGCTTTCCAATGGAAAAGAGCTTACACGAAATCCGTCGTACCCGGAAAACTCAAAATTGCAAAAAGTCATCAAGAGCGGACGGCCATATCGGATATTTATAAAAAGAACACATTTTTTTGTTTGGTCAGCGAAATCATGCCCATTTTTATTTCCGCCGTCAAATTTGTCAATTTCGATGGGCTAGGGGTCACGTGAGGTGACGAGGTCACGAGGTCAAATGTATGAAATACTGATATTTTATTTCGGGAATGTTCCAGTTGATCTTTTTCATCTGATATATATATATATATATATATATATATATATATATATATATATATATATATATATACATATATATATATATATATATATATGTATTTTGCCACTATTTCCTCTTCTTATTCATGAGATATCCATCGTCAAACCAACCCATGTTATTTGACCTAAAAATAATGCCGGAGGCTATAGCTCAAAAACGTTGGCCGAATCGGGCTGAAATTTGCACAGCCGTGTTCAGAGCCAAAGACAACACTGTGAACAAATTTGTCCTTAACACAAAATTATGGGGCATTGGTCGATCTGTCGTGGAACGCACCAGATAGCGAATTAGCTGGACGTCATGCGAGGAGTAGGAATAAAATTGGTTAGCCTGCAAGGCAAGAACGTAGGTTATTTTCTGCATGTAATAAAGTAAGAAGAATCGTAGAAGGGCCGTTACATGTGGTATTACATGCAAGACTCAAATGTTACTTCATAAATGTGCAACGATCCTATGATGCACCTTTCTAAAGAGGCATTTGCGATCCAAGTAGATATTCAGTTCGTAAACCTCAATTAGCGGGCTGTTAGGATTGTAACATGACTGTCTACTTTGATGTTTGATTTGCTCGTCAGAAAGGGTCACACCGAGCCGTTGGGTGCTTACGAAGTAACATTTGGAAGTGAAGTGCAACACTGCATGTAACTACCATTCTACACGTGTCCACACTGTCTCACTTCTCAACAATATTGCAATAGCGTGAGTGAGGATGGATCTGTGGACTATCACTGAAGCACGGTACGAATTTTGGGATATGAAAACCTACACCGCTGAAAATCACCGCCATTGCTCTGAACTGCCAGAGTGTAGTGAGAGCGGCTAAAGCCTATGAAGAGATTCTGCTGAAAGGTGCTGGGACGTGAAAAATATGCATACTAACCGAGAAAATGTCACGCAGTTGCGCAATGCGCAGTTTTCAATCATATACTCTTGACATTCCTAGGAACAATTGGATTAATAATACAGTAGCGTCACACGTTTTCCATCACGAAGTTGTTCCCTTCCAACGGAAACGCCGGCAGTTCATGCCCGCTTTATACACTACTGATCGATGCGCGGAAAGGAATTCTGACGTCGAGTTCTAAAAAATATAACTTAGTACGAGCCCGAATGTCGAGCGAAAATATGTTTTAGAACGATACGGCCAAATTTCTGTCTCCAGCACAAGTTTGGTAACTTATTTCTCATGCCATCGTTTGCTTAACTCCAATCGATGAAAAAGATATGCGACCTAACATTACACTGCTTAGGCTCTGAATTACAAAAGTCATGGAACATACAAATAGCATGCAGGAAGGAATGACATATCGATAAATGTAATTAGAAATTAAATATAATTAGGACGGCAGAATGCCGGGCGAAAGTGCAGAATAACATTTCCCACACTAAGCTACGCTAACGCTAAGCTCTGCTTAGCGATAGAACCCTGGTTCATGATGCCACCCTGTATGACCAACGCAGTCGATGCGCCCTTAAGCCCAAATAACCAACCATCATGATGCCACCCCAGCACGATTTCTAAAACCGTGGTTTGCACAACCCTGGTATAACAGTGTGTTCATTGTACGATGAGTGTTAATGGTACGGTGCAATTACCTCTATATTATACAGTGCCTGAGTGCAATGAACTTTAGAGACAGTCAGTTTGTTATGCATTCCCCACAACTGCACTGGTGGTTAAGCTGGAATACACATAAATTTCACATGAAAGCCGGCATAAGGTAAAATTAGTGAACGAATCGTAACTGGAACATTATACGTCAACTACGAGCCGTAAGCGAGTGGCTTAAATATAATAATTATATCACTCATGCGTTAAGGTATAGTAAATCACATGCGGCTTAGCTAATGCTTGTGCACTTCGGTTGGTAAAATTCCTTTTCCTCTCTCCACAACTAACCATTAGGACGAAAAGCCAATTCGCTGCAGCTTTGTGGCTTTCACTCAGTAGGTTGGCCCGAAGTCCTAGCACTACGGTCAGCTCAAAGATAGTATTGTCAACAAATGACATGTTCGGCACCATTACCTGTGAAATACATTAACCGGATAATTCGCTTGAAATGTATTTGTACTGACCGGGCTGATGGTTATCCAAACGGCGACCATTTGAACATCAGATTCAACAATTCTCCATCAGTCCCAACGTCCACACCTTATCCCAGGGCTACATCCTACCAGCCTGGACAACACAACTCCGTCTGACCTCTCCGGCTGACCCGATCCGACTGACCCGACCCGACTGACCTCGGCTCGCCTGCGACGACCGCCTGACCCGGGCCTGACCCGGGCCTGTCGCGCCCCACCCGGCCACACTGACACGGGTGTCACAATGGTGACACGACGCAATCAGTTCCGGCCGTGTCAGGGCGCAATGACACAGCATCTGCCGACCGGCCGATCACTCTTAACAGATTCGTGACCGAGCCACCCGTCAGGACTGTCACTTGTATGTCCCCCAGTCCCGCACTGAGGTGGGGAAGAGGCGATTTAGCTCCAGAGCATCACTTGTGTACAACTCGTTGCCACCCGAGCTGATGCGGCTTCCCGTTCCGATCTTCGGTCGCCACCTACGGCGGCACCTGTTGAACGTGCCGCCCATGCCGGGCTGATTTGCTGCTCGCCCTGCTGAGTTTTTTTCATATGACATGTATGACCACCGCTTTAGCTGTTCTGTGATTTTGACCTTTTTGCTCTGCTGCTTTATCTTATTAACGCGAGGATGTAATAGCCACAAGTCCATTGTGGATTGCTTCCATACAAGTCAGTGGCTGTGCCTGTGTCTATCGCATATCTAATATATTTTGCACGGTGGCTTCACGTTATCGATTAGACGAAGCTACTGATGTTCAGTCTACTCAGCTGACTGGACATCAGTCTAGTTCCAGCTGACTCAGCTCGAACCGGACGACGAGCTGGTCCAGAAGCTTCAGAGAGTGTCGTTCACTGCGCTCCTGCAAGCACCTGCTGGCTGGCCGCTTCTATAGCCTCTGATGCCCCGCTGAATGACCTGCTGCTGTGAATGAACCAGGGTGCCTTGTACCGGCGTCGGTACGAGGCCCAGGACCTCGAGGTTGCAAGGAGAGCGTTGGCAGCGATCAGTCGTCACCTGTGCTCAGACCTCAGATGGTCGCCTTCGCCCTGTGCAGTGATCAGGTGGAGGGCAGTGTCAAGGTCGAGATGGCATAGAAACTGAGAGGTTTGGCTTAATCCAGCGATCCTACGCAGGACAATGTGCCTATCAATGAGAACTAAATGTAGGGCTGGAGATCTCTCACGAAGTCAGAGGGTTCCAAGTCCTTATCTTCAGGACATATTTTCAGATTGAATGTGGAAAATGACAACTCAATATTAGCAGGGTAACAAACCGGAGGGTCTAGACACCCGACCCTTCCAGGATCTCCAGCCATTGCTAAAGGCCTTCCCGACTTGGTTGATGAGACACCGAGGACCTGCAGGTTTGAGGGTATGCATGGCTCACTCGGCTGACAAATGGGAAGAGAGTGAGGAATTCCGAGATCTTAAGCACGTCATCGCACATCTGAAGGCCACGAACGACGTGGCCGATATGAGGATCAAATCCATCCACGCCTTCGCGAACACTGTCACCAAAGATGAAGCTCAGTTGCAATGCTGTCTCCCGGTCTTGGAAAGGCACAAACAAACAGTTGGTAGCTATATCAGCTCAGTTTCTCACGTCATCTTGTTGCTTTCAGCTTGGAACGACTTCTTTCATTGAAATAATTCAGAAGATATACCAAGTTAGTAACCTATTTCCGCTCAGTAGGAAGCTTTTACTTTACCGATTTCCCGCAAAAAAATATAGTTTTCAAACTGTATGTGCGACTGCGAAATACTATTCGATTTCGTAACAAATGGCATCAATACGTTTCTCTTGATCCATATTACGGGAAGGTATGTGGCAAGCAACGATTTTGAGTTCTTCTTTAAAAGTGGGGCACCCTAGTGCACATGCACCCCTAGAAGAATGTAGTTCTCCACCCATGGTTATGTTAGGTGGGTGGGCAGCATGGTAATCAAGCAAGGATACAACATCAATATTCATATACGTAGTCACGTGTGATATATGCGAAAGGCTGAGGGCATTCGCACCCACTTACCATGCCCATCCCGATACCCTACCCGTATGTCCATTTTCTCGATTTTGATATTTTTCATATTAATATTTCCTAATGATCCTTCAACCAATAGTCTGGAAATGACCTGATCAGGCAGATAAGGCTGTCTGTCAGTAACTCTGTGTGCTTGGCTTGTCCTGACGACCGGTGGTTTATGCCTTCTTGGAGGTACCGGAAACCAGGCGAATAATTTATAGTTACATGAGCGAAGGGATGCTAAGCGAGGAATCATAGGAAACCAAAAATAATAGATAAAAATTTCGCGTACTTGAAATCAACGGGAGTAAAAACAAGAAAAGAAAGAGCGTGCTGAACTGTAACGAACCTGAAAAAAGTTAATTAGCAGAAATGTTCGTGAAGGAATATATCTATGTCTGCAGTGTTGATTACGAAAGAAGAGGTTGTACCATCCAAACCGGAGCACCGTGTAACGCACCCAAGAAAAGCTTCGAATGAAGGAGCCAACGATTGTCATGCACGAGTGTGTTTGTGTGCTTCTGTGTAGTCTTGCCGACATTGATCCGTGTGCAATGGTGTAACCGCACTGCAGCAGTGCAAAGATGCATAATGTACATGGGAGAAGTGCATAAGATCTACTTTGGGAAGATCTATGTTCAGAAGTTCTACGTTCAGAAGATTAATTTTCACAAGATCTACTCTAAAATGGATGTGATCACAAGATCCAGTTGCAGAGGAAGGTGTTCACAAGATCTACTAAGAGCTGGAAGTGTTCACAAGATCTACTAAGAGATGGAAGTGTTCACAAGATATTACTAAGAGCTGGAAGTGTTCACAAGATCTACTCCGAAGTCTGAATGTTCAGTAGATCTACAAATAAGTGCTCGGTGTTCAGAAGATCTACTTGTCAATTACAATGTTCAGAAGATATACTAGAAGGGGGAATTGAAAAGGCAGCGAGGCAGCGAGGCAGAGAGGCAGAGAGGCAGAGAGGCAGAGAGGCAGAGAGGCAGAGAGACAGAGAGGCAGAGAGACAGAGAGACAGAGAGACAGAGAGACAGAAGGACAAAGAGACAGAGAGACAGAGGGACATAGAGACAGAAAGACATGTAGACATATAGACATAGACATATATACATATAGACAGAGATACCGATATACAGAGATACAGAGAGACAGAGAGACAGAGAAACAGAGAGACAGAGAGACAGAGAGACAGAGGGATGGACAGACAGAAAACAAGACAAGACGAGACAAAAACGTGCATTGTAACTGGAGCCACATGGACCCATGAAGGACATGAGGAAGAACAGGACTGAAAACCATACTCGAAGCACCGTACTGAGTGCTGCATGCACGATTGTAAAACACACAAAGTCGACGGACAATACAATCACGAAGGGTCACGACGAGGGATCGTACATAATGACATATTACTAATGTAGTTGCTCTAAATGTGCACTCAGTATAGTCTTCAAACCTTTTAAAGAACAGCCTCCACAGACGAAGCAGGAAAATTGGTCCAGTGATTAGCTACTCCAATACCGATTTGCTGCTGTCATAATCTTTTTATACATCCAGAGGTGTATGATCCTATTCACTTGCGAGGGCTCCAGTCTCCCCTTGCACCTCAACCTCCCCAACTTGGCAGCCATTCTCCCCCCCCCGCACACTTTGGAACCCATGAAAAATTAAAGCAATGCTGTATAAATGTCGAGTACGACATACTTGTTCAACCTAGGTAGATTGCCCAAACAAAGATTGCCAAAATTTATAACGAGTGCAGTGATGATATTATCGCGGCTTTCATGAACATTCTTTAGTATTGGTGGTGACTGTCCTCCATGATGAATTGAAATAATACAAGCAATCACATTTTAAGTTTTCTCAAATCGATGATCACTTTGGTCATTTGGCACTGATCGCAAGGTGGAGTTTACTGTGAACTGATCTTACGATCCTACACCCATGACTGCATCTCTTCTCTTCTTTACTCACAAACATGACCACCATGGTGCCAACATGCAAGTGAAAGAACTCACTGAAATTTAGTTAATCAATGTTCCGAATAATTGTGTGCCATTCAATCATGCATTTTCAAGTATCCTCGTCCGGACTTTTTCGACATCTTTTTTGACAATCGATAAATTGTGAACCAGCCTCCAATCTTCTGGAACTGCAGCAAATCTTATGGATATACATAATAAGCAATATAGTTAGGTGCTTAACTACCTTGTTCTGTAATTATTTTGCAGTTCTAACATATATCTTTTCCGGACCAGCCGCCTTGTTCATCTTAAACTGATGGGTTGCAAAGCGTCGCCGACCTCTCACGCCGATGGGTCGCGGCTGGATCGCCAAATCATAGCTGTATATGCTCCAACTTGCGGGCCACTGTCCGCCGCATCGCAGTAGCTGGCACGGGGCGTCACGGTGCTGAGCCAGCGTCTGTGTGTCATGGCCGATCGATGGTACCTCGTGACTTCCGCCGGCTGTGGCGCGGTACATGGTACAGCCGCCGGCCAGTGAGGTAGGGAAGCCACCAGCGCTCAGAGAGTCGCTGAGTCGCTGGGTCGAAGAGTCGCTGAGTCGCTGAGTCGGAGAGTCGGAGAGTCGGAGAGTCGCCGAGTCGCCGAGTCGCCGAGTCGCCGAGTCGCCGAGTCGGAGAGTTACTTTCCGCTCGGTTACAATACAACATACAAATGAGGATCTGTAATGCCTATGCTTTGCTCAAGGTTTTTATTTCATGCTGTAAATATGAATTTGGCTTGAAAGCCATGATTATTTGAACACTTCATTGCCACCGCGGCGCGAGCTCAAACATCAACCATGGGACGCATGCCATGATGAACCGCCCGCCGCAGAATACACAAATGAAGGAGAAGTTCAGTGTGCATAAAATGTGACACGAGAATACTCGCAACGAACACCCCGGCATTCATAAGAGGATGACGTGAAATTGTTCCGAACGCACAAATGTCACACAAGTGGAGGCATTTCCGCTGCTAAAAAGTCGGATCTTCCGTCAGTACTTAAAACAGCTCCTGGTTGTTTATGAATGGGACCACCTATTATACGCAAGTGTGCGGAGCACCAACAGAACGCTTTCCATCCACGACAAGCGTAAAGGTAGCATGTCAGGCCTCCAATGATACAGGAGGCCTTTTATAGCAGGGGGCACCTTCAGCAGGGAGAAAAACCGCGAGCGATGCCGGAACTGGACCTGCGCCACCATCGCCATCTAACGTCAGTGTGCGCAACGACGGCCACCCAGAAACAATGCCCTTCACGATCGACAGCCCTCGGAAGCTCCGCCTACGGAGTGCCCGGCACCCTGCAGCCGGCAGCCGATGGACACTTGGTGGGCGGCTGGAACGGCCCGTACTTGACCGTCTGGTGGGCCCCATCTTCGTCCCCGTCCTCGATCTGGGCCGCGTCGGGCCTCGTCCCTACCGGCTGCGGCTCGGCCAGCTCCCGCGAGAGAGCCCCCTGGCGAGCGTCGAGGAAGTCTGAAACGCACCGGTGCCATGACACGTCACTCGATGCGACGCAGGGTGGCTTATAAAGGAAACTGAACGGCAGGGAGGATCGGATGCTCCCCGCAGATGACATTTTTGTTACGTCGATATAAATGCAAAACTTTGTGAGGAGGAATGCAAGCTTCTCCACCACGTCTCGGTCATGATATTCCTGAAGCAACAGCATGTTCACTCGGAGGAAGATCCAGGCCTTTTTTTACCCCGAGGAGCACTGGACCGGGGGCGCCGTTTCTCGGGGTCACGAAGTGGCACGCATTCTGTCCAAGTGGCGGCGGGAGTCACGAGGTTGCATGCATTCTGTCCACGTGGCGGCGGGAGTCACGAGGTGGCATGCATTCTGTCCACGTGGCGGCGGGAGTCACGAGGTGGCATGCATTCTGTCCACGTGGCGGCGGGAGTCACGAGGTGGCATGCATTCTGTCCGAGTGGCGGCGGGAGTCACGAGGTTGCATGCATTCTGTCCACGTGGCGTCGGGAGTCACGAGGTGGCATGCATTCTGTCCACGTGGCGTCGGGAGTCACGAGGTGGCATACATTGCCACACTCACCGGTCTGTATTCGAAGCAGCTCCGACTCCATGATGCCGACGAGCAGCGTCTCCAACTTGACAAACTCAGAAGCATGCTCAAACACTAGCTTCATGTGACAGATAATGAAGTCTATCGGACTTTTGGTGCAAGCGACATCGGTACCTGCCGAGAGCAGCTTTGACGTTGGCTGTCGTTAGATCTTATCTATCACCGGCTGCAGAGTAGGCACTGATTCAGACGCCAGAGGCATCTGCACTCCACAGTGGACACCCAGGGGATACCAATGCAGTAATGCCCCCCCCCCCCTGCACAGTGATGAGCCCCCCCCCCCCCTGCACAAGTGCGAAGTAGATATTGCATGGTTAGTGGGGGGGGGGGAGGGGGATATCGCCGGGAAAATACGCACCTTCCGAGCCTCTTGTTCTTTTCTTCCCTTTACCATGAACGCCAATAATTACGTTACTCCTTTGTTTATATGTTGTTTTTGCACTCCTCTGAAGTTTGTCGACGCTTTTTAGCTGAAGTGATTTACCGCGATGAATTATCAACGTAATCATCGGCTCCGAAAAAAGTTGATCAATATTTATAATTCTTAGGTAAGCTTGCCCATCTGTTAGCATCTCCTGGGCGTGCTCGTGGGTGAATGCTCGGCTTATCGAGTACATTTTATGCTTTTTGTTTTGCTATGACAAGTGGCCGAAAGATAGTAAGAGCAACATTGAAGTGTCACTCCCCCCTCCATAACCACACATTTTCATCCGCGTCTGTGAAGCCAATTAAAACTGACAAGTCGCCCATCATCATCCTGTTCTGTGTCTCCGACCAGTGTACCTGGCCCGTGTACCTGGCCCGTGTACCTGGCCCGTGTACCTGGCCCGTGTACCTGGCCCGTGTACCTGGCCCGTGTACCTGGCCCGTGTACCTGGCCCGTGTACCTGGCCCGTGTACCTGGCCCGTGTACCTGGCCCGTGTACCTGGCCCGTGTACCTGGCCCGTGTATCTGACCCGTGTATCCGGCCCGTGTATCTGGCCCGTGTATCTGGCCCGTGTATCTGGCCCGTGTACCTGGCCAGTGTACCTGGCCCGTGTACCTGGCCCGTGTACCTGGCCCGTGTACCTGGCCCGTGTATCTGGCCCGTGTATCTGGCCCGTGTATCTGGCCCGTGTATCTGACCCGTGTATCTGACCCGTGTATCTGGTCCGTGTATCTGGCCCGTGTATCTGGTCCGTGTATCTGGACCGTGTATCTGGTCCGTGTATCCGGCCCGTGTATCTGGCCCGTGTATCCGGCCCGTGTATCTGGCCCGTGTATCTGGCCCGTGTATCTGGCCCGTGTATCTGACCCGTGTACCTGACCCGTGTATCTGACCCGTGTACCTGACCCGTGTATCTGACCCGTGTACCTGACCCGTGTACCTGACCCGTGTACCTGACCCGTGTACCTGACCCGTGTACCTGACCCGTGTATCTGACCCGTGTACCTGACCCGTGTATCTGACCCGTGTACCTGACCCGTGTATCTGACCCGTGTACCTGCGTGTATCTGGCCCGTGTATCTGGCCCGTGTATCTGACCCGTGTACCTGGCCCGTGTATCTGGTCCGTGTATCTGGCCCGTGTACCTGGCCCGTGTACCTGGCCCGTGTACCTGGCCCGTGTACCTGGCCCGTGTACCTGGCCCGTGTACCTGGCCCGTGTACCTGGCCCGTGTACCTGGCCCGTGTATCTGGCCCGTGTACCTGACCCGTGTACCTGACCCGTGTACCTGACCCGTGTACCTGACCCGTGTACCTGACCCGTGTACCTGACCCGTGTACCTGACCCGTGTACCTGACCCGTGTACCTGACCCGTGTATCTGACCCGTGTACCTGACCCGTGTACCTGACCCGTGTACCTGACCCGTGTACCTGACCCGTGTATCTGACCCGTGTACCTGACCCGTGTACCTGACCCGTGTACCTGACCCGTGTACCTGACCCGTGTACCTGACCCGTGTACCTGACCCGTGTATCTGACCCGTGTACCTGGCCCGTGTACCTGGCCCGTGTACCTGGCCCGTGTACCTGGCCCGTGTACCTGGCCCGTGTACCTGGCCCGTGTACCTGGCCCGTGTATCTGGCCCGTGTACCTGGCCCGTGTACCTGGCCCGTGTACCTGGCCCGTGTACCTGGCCCGTGTACCTGGCCCGTGTATCTGACCCGTGTACCTGACCCGTGTACCTGACCCGTGTACCTGACCCGTGTACCTGACCCGTCTACCTGACCCGTGTACCTGACCCGTGTATCTGACCCGTGTACCTGACCCGTGTACCTGACCCGTGTATCTGACCCGTGTACCTGACCCGTGTACCTGACCCGTGTACCTGACCCGTGTATCTGACCCGTGTACCTGACCCGTGTACCTGACCCGTGTATCTGACCCGTGTACCTGACCCGTGTACCTGACCCGTGTATCTGACCCGTGTACCTGGCCCGTGTACCTGACCCGTGTATCTGACCCGTGTACCTGGCCAGTGTATCTGACCCGTGTATCTGACCCGTGTACCTGACCCGTGTACCTGACCCGTGTACCTGACCCGTGTACCTGACCCGTGTACCTGACCCGTGTACCTGACCCGTGTATCTGACCCGTGTACCTGACCCGTGTACCTGACCCGTGTACCTGACCCGTGTACCTGACCCGTGTATCTGACCCGTGTACCTGGCCCGTGTATCTGGCCCGTGTATCTGACCCGTGTACCTGACCCGTGTACCTGACCCGTGTACCTGACCCGTGTACCTGACCCGTGTACCTGACCCGTGTACCTGACCCGTGTACCTGACCCGTGTATCTGACCCGTGTACCTGACCCGTGTATCTGACCCGTGTACCTGGCCCGTGTATCTGACCCGTGTATCTGACCCGTGTATCTGACCCGTGTACCTGGCCCGTGTACCTGACCCGTGTATCTGACCCGTGTACCTGGCCCGTGTACCTGACCCGTGTATCTGACCCGTGTACCTGGCCCGTGTACCTGACCCGTGTACCTGACCCGTGTACCTGACCCGTGTACCTGACCCGTGTACCTGACCCGTGTACCTGACCCGTGTACCTGACCCGTGTACCTGACCCGTGTACCTGACCCGTGTACCTGACCCGTGTATCTGACCCGTGTACCTGACCCGTGTACCTGACCCGTGTACCTGGCCCGTGTACCTGACCCGTGTACCTGGCCCGTGTATCTGGCCCGTGTATCTGACCCCGTGTACCTGACCCGTGTATCTGACCCGTGTACCTGACCCGTGTATCTGACCCGTGTATCTGACCCGTGTACCTGACCCGTGTATCTGACCCGTGTACCTGACCCGTGTATCTGACCCGTGTACCTGGCCCGTGTATCTGACCCGTGTACCTGACCCGTGTACCTGACCCGTGTACCTGACCCGTGTACCTGACCCGTGTACCTGACCCGTGTACCTGACCCGTGTACCTGACCCGTGTACCTGACCCGTGTACCTGACCCGTGTACCTGACCCGTGTACCTGACCCGTGTACCTGACCCGTGTACCTGACCCGTGTACCTGACCCGTGTACCTGACCCGTGTATCTGACCCGTGTACCTGACCCGTGTACCTGACCCGTGTACCTGACCCGTGTACCTGACCCGTGTACCTGACCCGTGTATCTGACCCGTGTACCTGACCCGTGTACCTGACCCGTGTACCTGACCCGTGTACCTGACCCGTGTACCTGACCCGTGTACCTGACCCGTGTACCTGGCCAGTGTTACGATGTCCTTCGGTGCGGAGTGTGTATATCTCTCTGTGATTCGTGTGCTGAGGTACCACGACACAAACGCTGCAGCTCTCGCCGGGTGACTATTGGAGACTGAGCGTGACCGGGCAGTGGGCCGGTCCTGCCGGCCGGTCAGGCGAGCGTAGCCGCCGGGCTTTAGAGGTGTCAAGTTTGAACACCAAAAGTCCAGCACAGAACAGCCAGTGTATCTGACCAGTGTATCTGGCCCGTGTATCTGACCAGCGTATCTGACCAGTGTATCTGACCAGCGTATCTGACCAGCGTATCTGACCAGCGTATCTGACCAGTGTATCTGACCAGTGTATCTGGCCCGTGTATCTGGCCCGTGTATCCGGCCCGTGTATCCGGCCCGTGTATCCGGCCCGTGTATCCGGCCCGTGTATCCGGCCCGTGTATCCGGCCCGTGTATCCGGCCCGTGTATCCGGCCCGTGTATCCGGCCCGTGTATCCGGCCCGTGTATCCGGCCCGTGTATCTGGCCCGTGTATCTGGCCCGTGACTAGCGTCTCTGACTAGTGTCTCGGACCAGTGTACCTGACCAGTGTACCTGACCAGTGTCTGTGACCAGTGTCTGTGACCAGTGTCTGTGACCAGTGTCTGTGACCAGTGTCTGTGACCAGTGTCTCTGACCAATGTCTCTGATCAGTGTCTCTGATCAGTGTCTCTGATCAGTGTCTCTGATCAGTGTCTCTGATCAGTGTCTCTGATCAGTGTATCTGATCAGCGTCTCTGACCAGCGTCTCTGACCAGCGTCTCTGACCAGCGTCTCTGACCAGTGTCTCTGACCAGCGTCTCTGACCAGCGTCTCTGACCAGTGTCTCTGACCAGTGTCTCTGACCAGTGTCTCTGACCAGTGTCTCTGACCAGTGTCTCTGACCAGTGTCTCTGACCAGTGTCTCTGACCAGCATCTCTAACCAGCGTCTCTGACCAGTGTCTCTGACCAGTGTCTCTGACCAGTGTCTCTGATCAGTGTCTCTGATCAGTGTCTCTGACCAGTGTCTCTGACCAGTGTCTCTGACCAGTGTCTCTGACCAGTGTCTCTGATCAGTGTCTCTGACCAGCATCTCTAACCAGCGTCTCTGACCAGCGTCTCTGACCAGTGTCTCTGACCAGTGTCTCTGACCAGTGTCTCTGACCAGTGTCTCTGACCAGTGTCTCTGACCAGCATCTCTAACCAGCGTCTCTGATCAGTGTCTCTGACCAGTGGCCAGTAACAGTGACTGTCGCGTGGCTGACCTAGCTTGTCAATTACGCCGACGGCTGACTCTGTGTCCCAGCGGCGCTGGCAGAGTGCCAGCAGCCTGACCATCATCACCTCCTCCAGTGGGCTGCTGGGCACGTGTCGGTGCAGCACGTTCCGCACGATCGTTATCTCGGCGTCCAGCAGGTCCTGTCAGGAGGTGTCAGGAGGTGTCAGTTTCGGCGGGGACACGTCAAAAGACGATGTCAGGTCCTGTCGGAAAATATGGCAGGATAAGTTCTGGTTCCGTCAGAAGATGTTAAAAGATGATGCGAGTTGTTTCACGGTGTCAGGACATGCTGTCAGATCCTGTGGGAAAGTGTCTGTAGATGCTGTCAGATCCTGTGGTGAGATGTCAGGTGAGGGGATGGTGTCAGGTCCTGTGGTGAGATGTCAGGTGAGGGGATGGTGTCAGATCCTGTGGTGAGATGTCAGGTGAGGAGATGCTGTCAGATCCTGTGGTGAGATGTCAGGTGAGGGGATGGTGTCAGGTCCTGTGGTGAGATGTCAGGTGAGGGGATGCTGTCAGATCCTGTGGTGAGATGTCAGGTGAGGGGATGGTGTCAGATCCTGTGGTGAGATGTCAGGTGAGGGGATGGTGTCAGGTCCTGTCAAGTGGTGAGACTGGAGGTGATCGTGTTTAGCCGTGTTTGCCCTGGGCACGAGCAATGCACGATTTTCACAACTAACGTAATACTACAAGCTTCTCTCGTCTCTCTCGTCTGGCCCTCTCGTCTCTCTCGTCGCTCCCGCTCTCTCCCGCTCTCTCTCTCTCTCGCTCTCTCTCTCTCGCTCTTTCTCTCTCTCTCGTTCTCTCTCTCTCTCATTCTCTCTCTCTCGTTCTCTCTCTCTCTCTCGTTCTATCTCTCTCTCTCTCTCTCTCTCGTTCTCTCTCTCTCTCTCTCGTTCTCTCTCTCTCTCTCTCTCTCTCTCTCTTCTCTCTCTCGTTCTCTCTCCTCTCTCTCTCTCTCTCTCGCTCTCTCCCGCTCTCTCGCTCGCTCTCGCCCTCTGTGTGTGATCCTACCTGGACATAGTTGCGATAGTCGGGACACTCCTTGTACGGTCCATTAGTGACCTCCTCGTCCCTGTCTCCCTCCCCCCCCCCCTCTCTCTCTCTCTCTCTGTGCGGTCCTACCTGGACATAGTTGCGATAGTCGGGACATTCCTGGAACAGTCCGTTAGTGATCTCCTCGTCCCTGTCTCCCCCCCTCTCTCTCTCTTGTGGTCCTACCTGGACATAGTTGCGATAGTCGGGACACTCCTGGAACAGTCCATCAGTGATCTCCTCGTCCTGTCTCCCCCCCTCTCTCTCTCTGTGCGGTCCTACCTGGACATAGTTGCGATAGTCGGGACACTCCTGGAACAGTCCGTCCGTGATCTCCTCGTCCCTGTCTCTCCCCCCTCTCTTCTCTCTTTTCCTCTCTCTGTGCGGTCCTACCTGGACATAGTTGCGATAGTCGGGACACTCCTGGAACAGTCCATCAGTGATCTCCTCGTCCCTGTCTCTCCCCCCCCCCTCTCTCTCTCTGTGTGGTCCTACCTGGACATAGTTGCGATAGTCGGGACACTCCTGGAACAGTCCATCAGTGATCTCCTCGTCCCTGTCCCCCCCTCTCTCTCTCTCTCTTCTCTCTCTCTCTGTGCCGTCCTACCTGGACATAGTTGCGATAGTCGGGACACTCCTGGAACAGTCCGTCCGTGATCTCCTCGTCCCTGTCTCCCTCCCCCCCCTCTCTCTCTCTCTCTCTCCCCTCTCTCTGTGCGGTCCTACCTGGACATAGTTGCGATAGTCGGGACACTCCTGGAACAGTCCATCAGTGATCTCCTCGTCCCTGTCTCTCTTCCCTCCCCCCTCTCTCTCTCTCTGTGTGGTCCTACCTGGACATAGTTGCGATAGTCGGGACACTCCTGGAACAGTCCATCAGTGATCTCCTCGTCCCTGTCTCTCTCTCTCTCTGTGCGGTCCTACCTGGACATAGTTGCGATAGTCGGGACACTCCTGGAACAGTCCGTCCGTGATCTCCTCGTCCCTGTCCCCCCCCTCTCTCTCTCTCTCTTCTCTCTCTCTCTGTGCCGTCCTACCTGGACATAGTTGCGATAGTCCGGACACTCCTGGAACAGTCCGTCCGTGATCTCCTCGTCCCTGTCCCCCCCTCTCTCTCTCTCTCTCTCTCTCTCTGTGCCGTCCTACCTGGACATAGTTGCGATAGTCGGGACACTCCTGGAACAGTCCGTCAGTGATCTCGCAGCACGCACTGATCAGATGGTCATCTCGAGTACCCAGCCGCTCTGAGCAGCCCCCCGGCTCAACCTCCTCCGGATCCGGTATGTCGAACGTCACTCGTCGACGCCGAGGACTGCGAACACCTTTCGAGATTACGTGAGGGTCGGCTGCGTCGCAGGGCAAACACAGAACAGAAAGAGAATTTCCTGGGGTCTTCTAGAGATTAAACATGGGGCCCTATAGAGTTGGTTCCCGCAATGTTGGGGAGTCTGATGACCTCCATTGCCTTCCTCGGCCCACATTTTTGTTCTGAACACAAACGCCTGCGCAAGAATACAAAAATAGATATCACTTTGTTTGATTCAGGCACATTGGCGGATGAAGGCCATCAGATTACTCGCCTCCTCCCCTCTTCTCCTCCCTCCTTTCCTCCCTCCTCTCCTCTCCTCTCCTCTCCTCTCCTCTCCCTCCTCCTCCCCTCCTCCCCGCCCCTCTCTCCTCTGGGTCCTGAAGCCTTGGCCTGGCCGTCCAACACGTTGTGCTTCAACACAGGTTGTGACGAAGCACGCGGGAAATTTGGCGCTCCAGGGGGCGTCCGGGTGACCGGTAAGGGGCCCCTGAGCTGGGCCAAAGTTAAAGGATTCTAGGACGACAGAGGCGGTCTCGGGTCGTTGGAAGGCCCCCCGACTGACAGAGGAATTAAGAGACATGTGAATATATGCATGTATATATATATATATATATATATATATATATATATATGTATATATATATATATATATATATATATATATATATATATATTTATCACAGTTCCTAAAACATTTGCATTTGAAAAGACAAGACACACTTGTAGATACTCACATTGTGTACTTCGTTCAGAAAAACAAGACAACGAAAGATCAAAGCGTTGTTGGGCGACTTGTGACTAAATGGTACAACGGTTGTGACTCCGATAGTTATGTGTCGAGTGGTGTCGTATTCAGGCGCTGCTCACCTCTGGACCTCGCAGGGTCTGGCCACGATGAAGGTAAAATTGGCCACCCTGACTGGGTAGTCGACTTCACACAGGGTGCCGTCGTCGTCCAACAGACTGATCAGAGACACCCTCGGCAAACGGCTGGTGTTAATATGCTGCCGACAGTACGGTCAAAAGTCCAGGTCATGCAGACGGCTGGCAAACGGCTGGTGTGAATATGCCACCGACAGCACGGTTAAAGGTCAAGATCAAGGTCAGGGAGACACCGGGCAAACTGCTGGTCTGAATATGCTGCCGACAGCACGGTCAAAGGTCAAGGTCAATGTCAAACGGCTGGTGCTAATATGCTGCCGACAGCACGATCAAAGGTCAAGGTCAGGGTCAGGGACACCCCCGGCAAACGGCTGGTGTGAATATGCTGCAAACTGCACGGTCAAAGGTCAAGGCCAAGATCAAGGTTAGGGTAAAGGGTCAAAGAGCAAGGTCAAGGTCAAGGTCAATGTAAATGTCAATGTCAAATGCAATGTCAAGGTCAAGGTCAATGTAAATGTCAATGACAATGTCAAGGTCAGGGTCAATGTCAATATCAAGGTCAAGGTCAATATCAATGCCACGGACAATATCAAGGTCAATAACAATGTCACGGTCAAGGTCAATGTGAAGGTCAATATCAAGGTCAATGCAAAGGTCAAGACCAATTCCAATGTCAAGGTCAATGTCAGGGACACCATGGGATAATGGCTGGTGTGAATATGATGCCGACAGCACGGCCAAAGGTCAAGGTCACGTGTCATCGCCGATATGTCAATGAGTGAGAGGGGAGGTGAGAGGTGGTAACATGGCGAGGGATCAAAATCACGGGCATGATGCTCGCCGATTGTTACCACTGCTACCAGTGTAAGGAGGACATAGCCACTGCTACCAGCGTTAGGAGGACATACACTGCCACCAGTGTAAGGAGGATATATGCACTGCTACCAATGTAAGGAGGACATAGACACTGCTACCAATGTAAGGAGGACATAGGCACCGCTACCACTGTAAGGAGGACAGTCACTGCTACCAGTGTAAGGAGGACAGAGACACTGCTAGCAATGTAAGGAGGACATAACACTACTGCCAGTGTAATGAGTGCATAGCGCTACCAGTGTAAGAAGGACATAGACACTGCTTCCAGTGTAAGGAGGACATACACTGCTACCACTGTAAGGAGGACATACACTGCGACCAGTGTAAAGAGGATATAGACACTGCTACCGGTGTAAGGAGGACATATACACTGCTACCAATGTAAGGAGGACATAGACACTGCTACCACTATAAGGAGGGCATAGACACTGCTACCAGTGTAAGGAGAACATACGACATTGCTACAAATGTAAGGAGAACATACGACATTGCTACAAATGTAAGGAGGACATATCCACTGCTATCATTGTAAGGAGGACATAGACACTGCTACCAGTGCAAGGAGGACTTATGCACTACTACCAGTGTATGGAGGACACAAACACTGTTACCAGTGCAAGGAGAGCATAGGCACTGCCACCAGTGTAAGAAGGACATATACACTGGCCACTGTAAGGAGAACATAGACACTGCTACCAGTGTAAGGAGGACATAGACACTGCTACCAGTGTAAGGAGGACATAGACACTGCTACCAATGTAAGAAGGACATAGACACTGCTACCAATGTAAGGAGAACATAGGCACTGATACCAGTGTAAGGAGGACATAGACACTGCTACCAGTGTAAGGAGGACATAAACACTTCTACCAGTGTAAGGAGGACATGGACACTGTCACCAGTGTAAGGACATACACACTGCGACCAGTGTAAGGACATAGACAAGCTTGACGTCGCCTCTTGAAATACAGCATCGTTGGACGCTACCTTAACCTGCCGATAATTGCAAGCACATATAGGACCATGCTCGTAGTAATGGCCACACTGGCAAACGTTTTCACTCGGCGATAAGCAATGCCGCAGTCAGGGGGTAAGAGAGGTAAGGGGCACTGCTTCACCCTCAGACATCTTATGGGCACCCCAGCCGTTGCAGGGGCACCTCTGTGGTGTGCAGAGAGGAGCACCCCAGCCGTTGTAGGGGCACCCACGCAGTTTGCACAGAGGGGCACCCCACGGTCGTTGCAGGGACGCTCAGCATTGTCTGAAGAGGGGCAACCCCGCATCCTATGGGATATGGGGGGGGGGGGCACCTCAGCCATTGTAAGGAAAACCCTACAGTCAGAAGAGGGGCACCCCTGCATCCAGTCATGATAGAGGCACCTCTGCATCCTGCAGAAGCGCCCCAGTCTTTGTAGGGGTGCCCACATATTCTGTAGAGTTGCTATGCCAGCTGTTGCAGGGGCACTTGAGGAGTTTTAGAGGCATCGAGCAGTTGTTGGCACACCAGTGAACAACATTTTTTGCCATTGTTTATATGCTTGAGACGAATGTTAGCACCTGGATAACATGTACTAAATTACTAACTATTTCTTCTTGACCTATTCTAGAATAGGTCAAGAAGAAATAGTTAGTAATTTAGTACATGTAGTTTAGTAATTTAGACTCGATGTATGTATTCCTAACCAATGCATCTAATAATGATGCACACTCAGCACCCTATTTTATCTTCCTCCAACTGGCGTACATGCGGTGGCCTCACCGATCCATTCCACTATTGGACACATAACGACAGCATATCATATAAACCCAAAGACGAAAAATTGCATTTTTATGTTTTAACTTTCCGCATGTTTCAACGTGGCGGGAATAGCACCTTCCACCCGTCCCTGACCCTCCCTGACACCACCTCAGATGCACTGTGATCCTTCGTACCCAGTTTAAGGCGAGCGCTGACTGACCTCGAACGACACGCGGAGGAACTGCACTCCCCTGTGCAGAGGGTCGTCGACGCTGGGCAGCGTGCACCACATCTCGTCCAGCCGCTCGTCCAGGCCGGGCGTCAGCCGGTCCACCAGCGGCAGCAAATTTGGCAGCTCGCAAGCCGTCCTGACGTCATCGGCCGGCGGCGCGTGCTGCCACCTTTCGGCGGTTGGTGGGTTGGCGGCGGCGGCGGCGGCGGAGGAGGCGGCGGAGGCGACGGAGGCGGCGGAGGCGGCGGAGGCGACGGAGGCGGAGGCGGCAGCGGCGGTGGGGGTGGCGCTCGGCCCGCTCGGCTGGTGGGACGGCACCTGCAGACGGTGGCGGCGTACGGTGGCGCTCGGAAAATGCCGCCCATCGTCACCGATTGGAGCATAACAAACACTATCATTTAAAACGCCCATTAACGGGGGCGTTTATATATGGCCATGCCGATATTCATCAACTCCTGTTGCCCTAAGCAACATCATACAGCACATGACACCGATATGAACGTCCCATAATTGTAGGGTGACTGCAATTCTGCATGGACGCAGGAGCGCTAAGGAGTGCGGGGATGGTGAGGTTCATGAGATGAGTGAGCAGATGTAAAACAACGGGGGACATAAGATAGCCGGAAATAGCCAATTTGGTTATACGTCTCAGATTCAATACAAAATGATATTATCCGCGATGCTGCAGAAATCACACAAATTTGATCAGCAGCGATTAGTTCAGGTCATCTGCTCCATTCACCTCCACAAGGCATTAACCAATATTTGGCAGCATTTGGCCCTGAAAATGCATGGAGAAAACTGCCACTAACAGTGTTTACAGCGACAATTTGTTTGTCGAGCCTTCAAGGACAAATCCTGGCCAAATGCGCTTGATTGTATTGCACCCATTTACATGCTCATCTAGGAACAGGTGAATGGAATGATAGAATGACTGGCGTTGACGTGCTGAATACTTCTGCTTTCAGCATAATTTCTGTGAGATGTTATTTGGGTATTGAATGCAATTCTACCATTGCAAATGCCTGTCGCAGCTATCTTAGGTTGACTTGTATTGTGATGTGCTCGCCCTATCTCACTGGTCCCGCTTACGGGTCCTTGGTCCCGCTTACCAGCTCTAATTTGCTTCTGAGTATCGCACGTCCAGCGGTAAGATGGAGCGAGCAGATACAGAACAATGGTACCTAAGCATAAATTACCAGCAATATGCAATTAAATAATAATGATTCTGACAACAGTTTGAAGCATTTTTCTCAACGATTCTGCTGAAACAAAAACAAGGAAATGTATAAACAGCAAACACCGACAACAGGGGCGCAGCCAGCATTCTTTTTTTAAAGGAGGCGTGGTGAAAAAAAATAAAAGAAAGAATGGTGTGAAAGAATACCACTACCGGCGCGAAGCGGGCCGAAAATTCCTCGTTTTGCATGGTGAAAACCCCAAGATTTCTTGCTTGATCCCGTGCATTTTTGGTTGCTTGGGGAGGGATGGAGGAGGGGAGGGGGGGGCAGCTTGGCTGCTCCTCTGCCGGCAACCGCCGAACAGCTTACCTGCCATCCACTCTGTCTCCACTTCGCTCACCCCTGTCATCACTCCACTCACCCCTACCAGCACAAGGCTTATCTGCCCCTGCCTCCACCCCACTCACCTCAACGAGCTCTATGAGGTGTACCTATCAAATAACATATTGGCGCCTGCGGCTGTGAGATCACCATGCAGGGACGAGGAAGGGCAAGCGTTAAAAAATGGCAGTGCAGCTGAATCTCCGCGTATGTCAGTCTTGCCCCGAGTGTCTATACAGCCAATCCCCGTGTATGTCAGTCTTGCCCAGAGTGTCTATACAGCCCAGCACCATCAGTCTCCTACGCAGAGCTGAAGTGATCCCGGATGCGATGCATTCACCAACTTGCATCACTAAGGGAAGAAATACAAAGCACCCGATTATTTCCGGGCCTGAACACGGCACCTTAGAACACAATTCAACAACTTGCCCGTTTCCCAGCCGGGACGGATGGAGATTGCCGGCTGGGTGTGAGGTGTGTGGTAAGTTGACCGCGCGCGAGAGTACCGCCACAAACTCCTCTCTTTAGTGCCGGCTGGGTGTGAGGTGTGTGGTAAGTTGACCGCGCGCGAGAGTACCGCCACAAACTCCTCTCTTTAGTGCCGGCTGGGTGTGAGGTGTGTGGTAAGTTGACCGCGCGCGAGAGTACCGCCACAAACTCCTCTCTTTAAACAAAGATTGAAAATATTTCAAGATAATTATTAAGACTGGAAGCTAGTCGCTCATTTGGTTAGAGCGCTGGCCTGCTCTGGTCTCCCCTGTCTTAGCAACGCCGGGTTCGAGTCCCTTCAAGCGCTCGCATTTAGCCCCGGCTGGGGGGGTCAGTTGGCAGCTGGCCCGATAAGGCCGGGGACAAGCTACCGGGCGGCCGTGTCGGTGCATTGACGGCACGTTAAACTTTCGGTAAAAAATTCTGCCGTTGAACTGAAATTTATGGATCGGGTGGGGGGCCAGGGTTCACGCAACAAGCTCTACCTAACAATAGAACCCTGGTTCATAAAGCCACCTCAGCAATAACTCGGGTTAAATTTAAGTTTAAAAAATAGTAGATCTCAAACTGAAAAGAACAGCTCTAGCTATGAGTGAGAACATCAAACTTGAAATGCTCCATTGAAACGTAAAACACTTGGCAGTTTCGGCGGGCGGAAATGCTGACCGAAAGCTCTTTCTTTGGACAATCGAGTACTTGATGAAGAAAATTGGGACAAAATTGGCAAAAAAGCAACACTAAAAGAACACAACTGACTGAGTAAATAACTTGAAAAGCGACACGCTGTGACAAACACGTTCCTAGTTCAAAAGCGCGACGGTCGGCTTCACTCTTCACTCTTCCGGGAATCACCCCCTCTCGCAACCAGTATGACCCAGCCAGTCTGTTCAGTTATATCCTCACACTCCGTCTCGAGGGATCTTTTCTTATGGCATCGAGAAACATCGCTTTAAGTAAACCTAGCCTCATAAAAAGTGTTTTAGTCCAAATCTTCCATTTTGGCCCCAACTGGCAAATATCGAAAAAAGTAATAAAAACTCCAAAATTAAATCAATCTTCCGGTGCGTTTTGTTGCTTCCTTATAGATAAGAAGTAAACACTGAAAGTTGTTTTCAAGTTTCTTCACCCGTTAAAGCGTGACGACTGGTTGAACTTTGTTGGAGGTGACCTCATCTAACCTTGACTAACTCGGTGACCGTAGATGACCTGGAATTTTCCACACAATATGTCAAATTGGTGTGGGAAATCTATGCCAAATTTCGACGCGCTGCCGCGCCCCGTTTTTCACCATCCGTGGAAAACCTTTGGGGACGGGAAAAGACCCCAACCCCCCGAGACGGGGCGGGGCGGGTTAAGTCGCCACTGGAGGCGCTGGACAAACGGGGACCAGAGGCCGGCGGATGTGGGGCTGCACTGCTTCAGGCACATGGTCGGACAAGAAAACCCGAAAAGGAACTTGTGGACCGATCTCAAATGTGTTATTTTGACAGCCCGTGTAGACGTGCAGCTACTTCCGCCCAACTATTGCAAGTGTGTGGGAAGCTCAAAAACAAACAAAACGTATTTGGACAATTCAGCAGGATGTACGAAAGCTGGGGATACTTGCGCCGTATTCGGAGAGGAACTCAATTGCGGAACCGTACCTCCCGTGTAGCATGCGTGCATTGAAAGCCAGTCCGATCCTCTGCGACCTTAGGCGACCCACTCCGGTGTTAGACGGCATCTTTATGACGTGAGACGACCCCTCATCCGGCTCAGCTCAGACGGCTCCTCAGCAGCTCAATACGCTTCTTGGACATTTCGGACCTCGTATTTGGCATCTTGCCGTCATAGCGCGCTCGCTGTCCACTGCGTGTATATTTTTTTTACTCAGCTGTAACTTTAGCTCTGCGATTTCCAACCGGCCATCAATAGTCCCTCCCAGAATAAAGCCGGTCCTTGTCTTAATTTAGTCGAATCTTCTCGGATTAACACGGCTTCTATAAAGTCACAACCGGTCTTTTCCGATCTAAGGCTCGGACTAGGACTTTAAGTGACGGCTCTCTTACTTTTGACAGCCATCTTCAAATTTCGATGATCACTCTCCGACGCAAATCAACCCTTCTACGACTTTCGATACTCATCTTAGACTTTAGACGACACCTGTTCGACTTCAAACGAGCTGAGACGGACACTTGCTGATCGCATCGCCAGTCTTTGTCTTACTTTGGATGATATCTCCCAAGCCAATTACAGCCTACCTCAGACTAAAGACGGCCGATACCTAAATCAAAACCACCTGACGTAGTTTCGTACTTGTGACCAGCGAAGGAGTGTACCATATGCAGCCCTTGCATATCTGTATATGTCAACGGATTGGAAAGATTACTACGGCTGTGGTTCAACCCATCTCAAAACACTCCTCGTGGCCCCTGTGGAGTCATCTATGACGGGACGTTATCAAAAAAGTGATGTTTTTAAAAGATGTTTTATCTCCTGGTTTCCGTAATAATGATCGTAGTGGGTTGAAACTGGCACGAATCCACATACGAGGTGTCCATTCGATTTCACGAGGCCAGAGGTCATGTGAGATCACGAAAGGTCACATAAGGCCGAAAGTCGTTTTCTGCTCAAATTGATGGTCGCATGTACGATAACTTTCAATGATCATATTCGACATTTGCTGCATCACATTGGACATCACATCACACATCATAGCCGACGTTTTGGGCTGCTCAGATTTTCCGTGTCGTAATTTTCAGAGCAAATTTTGAGCGGAAATATCAGCCCCTGGATGACACAGTTTAACCCGCCCAGACAGGCACGGTGTGATTTTATACCGCGATTAGTCAACTTGATACCGCAGCGCGATTAGTCAACTTGAGTTCGGTCCCCACTCCCGTCACAGTTTTTTTTTCTCTCGATGAGATATTGAAGTGGTCAACGCCATGGGGTATCCCATCCTACCCCGGAAATCGGACGATCCGTTTCCGCGTAACTATGTTCCTACATAGTTACGCAGTATGTTCCGCGTAACTATGCCCGATTGTGCCGCACCCCAAAGGCAAGTGAAGTGAAAACAAGGGCAACCGTATAATTTGTCAGACTTCAGCGACATCGCCCATAAAAATAACCGTCATTCAAACAATCATCAGAATTCTACATATTTGTTACTCCTAACTTATACTTGCCGATACTAGATATCTGCTTGCCCAACGTTGCTACTGGATATGCGAGACCTACGCTGCTGATGAATCAGTGAGACCCACGCTCCTGCTGCATCTGTTGAACCGCAGAGCAAATTTCCGCCCGAAAGCGGGGAAGACTAGATTGATTGTGGAAGACTAGATTGATTATTGTAGTAAAATCCACGTCAGCTGTCTCTCGTCTCCTCAGGTGGATTGCTCCACTGAACATTGTCGATCGGCACTTCGCTGTGGCTAATTTATCAGCGAGTATGCTGCTGAATACAAGACGCAGCGTCACTGCTTAGATGGTGAGGTTTTAAGCGTTACTGCACCCACAGTGGAAGGTTGCAGGCAGTAGGCGGTTTTACAGCGGAAATTTGCTCTTTTGCCAGACCACTCGTTCTCCGAGATAGAGCGACCGGACATAAAATAATGTTAAGTAGAAAATGTAAACGAATAGTAGTTCAAACGGTGATACCTGTTTCATATAGGAAACTTTTTACTTAACTAAACAGATTGAGAACTCAAAAAGGAAAAATAAATAATTGCATAAAAGACGACAATGAACTTTCAGCCTACGTCAACAAACGGCAACGTCATTCGTCTAGTTCAACTGGCAGGTATCTGGCCACGACTTGCACTAGACGATAGTCGTTTGCCAGATGGCAAATGATGTGCCCGTTTATGTCTTAAAATGTGTCATATATTCAGATCCTTAGCTGCTGATTGGCTGAATTTCTTTGTGGTGCGTGCAGATCTGCGAGCCATCACTTGTACACTACCGTCTGAGTTTGTCGGTGAAAGGGTCAAAATTGGTTGTATATATATATATATATAGATTTTAAAGCTATTTTAATGTCTTTTTCAGAAAAAATGACTTGCTCTGAGGCTGTGTGCTATTATTTTTCATCTGTGCCATCATTTTTTGTCTTGCATAGTGGTTTATACTTTGAAAAAAGCCTATTTAGATTTCTGGCATGGGCAGGAGGCCTATGCACCAGCCAAGGCCGTACACAGGCACCAGTGAAATATATAAGGAATATTTAAAATTTCGTTGATAGTTGCCAACGAAATGTTTTCATGGGAAGATATGTGCCATGCTTCTCCATCAATTGTAGTAGCTTTTCTTGTGATTAACAACTTATTTTTTCCTAAATGGCCTGTACAGTTTTAGATATAGCCTGCTCATGCTCTGTACCTATGTGTAATGAGGAGGAAGGTAAACAGACAAGAGGGACCACTATGTCTAATCAAGGAATGAGGCATTTGTGAAATGTGCATGGTTTACCAAGTGTGCCAAGTGCATGTAGTTTCAATTTTGGTGACTGGCCTGCCATAAGGGTGAAATTATTTACTAAAGCTCTTTTTTGGCATGCAGACATGACTAATCTTAGAAGCTACATACCTATCTGATCATGAAACCTCCACAAAATGATTGAACATGTCATAATTGTGTAAGGTTTCTATTTGTGTAATCCTGTGTGATGTCAATGTCTACCATATGAAAAAAGAGCATACCTTACTCGTACAAAATACTTCATGAAGCTGCATATGACTTCTGCAGCACAATTCAGCATGTGACACATATGCACCTATTAGGTTTTTACTTTCTATATTTTGTGCTAGATCCAAGGGTACAATTTTTAGAACTAAATTTCTTGCTTGCAGACATGACAAATCTTCACTCAGCAACTATTACAATTTATTTTAGGTGTATGCCAAATTATTTGGGTTTGGACTTTTGTGATCCTGGATCAGATCAAAGGTTACCAAAGTTTTCAAAGGAGAGTTTTTGTCTTACAGTCATGGCAAATTGAATAAACTATGGAATTATTGCAGTTTAAATTGTTCACAAGTTAATTTTACCTCCAAAAGGCAGCAAAAGATGTTCAGATGGGTCAGTTAGGTTGGATATTTAGCTTGAAATGTTCGAGGATAAAAACGAAACTGAAAAAATGTCATAAAAAAGGAAGTTAGGCTAAGTTATGTCAAGTTAGGTTAGGACAACCCAATGTGGTTCAGAGGGTTCTGCAAACCATCTCGACCACATTTATAGCCTAATGTGGCTGAGGGGTTGGACATGATTGACGTTGTAATGCTGTTGGCCCGACAGAGTTTCGAATTTGATGTGGGCATTGTACTTTACCAACAGTATCAGGTTTTACCAGGTGTGGATCCAGGAATTGTCATGAGGGGAAGCTTGTTTGGAGGGGTGCCACTGTGAATGTACCTGGAGGGGCACATTTTCCTTCCAAGGAGCACCACTGGAGGACAAAAATGCTAGGGAGACTGGTACACTGGGACCTCCCAGAAGTGTCTGAGTTATAAAGGGGGTTGCCTTCGCCCCTTCCCCTATGACTCGCCTTTTCACCCTACCCGCTCCGGCGACCATGGCTGGAGATCCCGGGTGTGCTCGTATCCACCAGGTATCGATACTGGAGCATATGGTACATCACTGGGACGTACTGCGATTGTGGGGGCCGGGCCTGATTTTATTTTTGTCGTGGAGTCGGGACGTTTTTTTCGGCGCTATGCATGATTCATGGGATTCCAGGTCGGTTTTCCAGGCCAGGATTTGGGGTCCCAGCTGGATTTTTCTAAGCCTCGGATTTATTTTGATATGGTCCTGTCACGAGTTTTCGGCCCCACTGTTTATTTGTGTCCACAACATACATTTTAAGCATCCAGACGTGAAATTTTGCGGTCCCACCACTATTTTTGGGAGCTCCTGTGCGATTTTGCTTCGGGGTCAAGCGCGAGTCTTCGGGGCCCCAATGCGTGTTGTCAGGAGGCACAAGTTCTTGTGGCCTCTTTTTTCGGAGTGTGAGTTGCGTTTCCGGTTCCTGTCGTGATTTGTGAGGCCCCCGGTGCGTTTCTTTCGTGGCAAAGGCACGTTTTTTTAGATAGCCATACTCAATTTGTGACGCATTTGGAGTTATTTTTGGGATTCCAGAGTTAATTTCCGGGTCCTGATTGACATGTCATAGGCCGCGTGGTGAAGTGTAAATGCATACATTTTTAGGGGCCAATTTTCCGATCCCGATTAAGTTCTTCATTTTGGTGTGTATTTTGTGTCCATCTTCCTCCTAAGGAAAACTTCTTAAAATATGCCCTTGTGTGTGTCATTAAATCGATATTTTGAGTTCATTTTACAGTCCCGTTTTGGGGGCGGTGAGATAGTTTGGTCCCCTTTACGCCGCTTGGAGAGTGGGGAGAGGGCATGACCTCCGTGTCCCTACCCTTTAGATCCGCTGGCGCGTAGACCCCATGCATTTGAAAATGCATCGTAATTATTCACGGCAATCCATACATGTCTAGTAAGACGGCCGTTAATACCATTTGGGATATTATGCCACAAGGAAAACGACGTTCAACCACCAGGTTCCGAATGGAAACTCCGATTGGTCTGGCCAGAATACTATTGGGACCATTGGAACCAATTCCATCGGGAAGCATTCAGACCATTAGGGACCATTAAAACCACCAGGAAATTCCCAATAGTTCCAAATGGTTTCCAATGCATTTTTTTCCAAGAATGAAGGGGGGTTGGATTCAATCTGAAAATGTGTTGAAAATAAGAACCTGGACCCACTCCCTTCGTGAGAGGTTTCCAGCCCTGTTGGCGACGATGCTATACCGTCTGATCGACTTGCTACGTTATTCTACCACTTGCCAGTTGTCCGACCATTTTTTTTGTATGGAATGCCTTCTAAATGGAATGGAATGCCTTTTATGTATGAAATACCTACTTGTCGAGAATACCTTCGTTTCACACCACGACAATTACTGAACGGAACACCATAAACCAATAAAGAAAGAAAGGTGACGTTTTTTTATCAATTATGTGTCGTGAAATGCCGATTCAAACCATCCACAGTCGTTGAAATAATTTGAAAAAGTCATGCACAAAATGCGTGCCCCTGACTTCAGCAGGCGCTCTGCCTGAAACCGATATCTTACATGCGTACCAGATTTGTCGAAAGCGTACCAGAGCTGGCACGATCGTACCACGGTGGCAACCCTGGAGGAAGAGGAACGGACTGGACATGTAAGTTTTTAGATCCAAAAGATGTAAATCTTCAAATCAAAGTTATATGAAATGAAAATTAATTCTTATATACAATATCAGTTGATACGCCCAATAACAGACCAATACTTTACTATAATTAACACAAAATGACCGTAAAAAGGAAACGTATTTGGCGTTATGCCAGCTGCTAACTTTTATACCATCTATAAAGTTATTATACCAGCTATGCTAAACACGAGCAAATTTCCGCTGTAAAACCGGCTAGTGTTGCACACTGGATGCTGTTGTTTACGTATTCGAGGACTCGGCAAGGGAAGCAGCATAAACATAAGCTTATGATTTGACCAGTTGACAAGATGCGAGGGCAGCCGTATAATCATAAGCTTAGGATTTCAGCACTCGACAAGACACGAGGGCATCCGCATAATCATAAGCTTAATATTTGAGCAGTCGACAAGATACGATGGAAGCCACATAATCATAAGCTTAGGATTTTAGTAGTCGACAAGACATGATGGTAGCCGCATAATCATGAGCTTAGGATTTGAGCAGTTGACAAGATATGAGGGCAGCCGCATACTCATAAGCTTAGGATATGAGCAATCGATAAAATATGAGGGCAGCCGCATAATCATGAGCTTAGCGATCAGCTTGCTCAAATAAAGTCATGTCATGCAAACTATCGTCAGAAACTGCGCTTAAAAAAGCTGTCGGTGGGTTTTCATGACATGAATTTAGAGAAATTAAGCGGCATGCGCCTAGTTATTGGCATTATGAGTTCCACCAACCAACTGTGCATACGATTCGGAACGAGCGAGTCCTCACAAACGCTCTGAGACTTTAACGATGCGCTCTATGGGAAAATGGTTCCGCGGTCCCGCCCTCCAATCTTTGCGACGTCTTTGCGTTCTGACTTGCACCGTACATTCATGTGTACAACTTACCGCATGCGCCTCCCGTGCGTCCTCCTCCGTCAGAGGACCCTTTTTCGCCAACAGCCGTCGCAGCAGCATGCCGACCGGCAGCGGTCCGCACCACCCGGCTGAAACATCAACACTACGTGGACACCTGTCGGCCTTTCGGGAGCGCCTCCCGATTGAACACCGCGCACCGAATCCGGCCGCCGCCGAACGTCCTGCCGCTGACCAGTCAGCTGAGCAACAGCCTCGGGGCATTCGACCCGGTGTTGTGGGGCAGTGCCTGTGGTCGCCGCTCAGTCCGACGGGTCGCGTCAGCTGGCGGTGCGGGGCCGCCGTGGAGAGTCGATCTCTAGCTGCAGCCAACAGGTGAGGTCTGGGAGATCTGGTGAGCCGGCGGTCAGGCCTGGTGAGCCAGTGGTGAGGTGCGGTGAGATCCCAGACCGCAGCTAGGAGGTGAGGCCTGGTGAGCCAGCGGTGAGGTGCGGTGAGATCCCAGACCGCAGCCAGGAGGTGAGGCCTGGTGAGCCAGTGGTGAGGTGCGGTGAGATCCCAGACCGCAGCCAGGAGGTGAGGCCTGGTGAGCCAGTGGTGAGGTGCGGTGAGATCCCAGACCGCAGCCAGGAGGTGAGGCCTGGTGAGCCAGTGGTGAGGTGCGGTGAGATCCCAGACCGCAGCCAGGAGGTGAGGCCGGTGAGCCAGTGGTGGGTGCGGTGAGATCCCAGACCGCAGCCAGGAGGTGGGCCTGGTGAGCCAGTGGTGAGGTGCGGGAGATCCCAGACCGCAGCCAGGAGGTGAGGCCTGGTGAGCCAGTGGTGAGGTGCGGTGAGATCCCGGACCGCAGCCAGGAGGTGAGGCCTGGTGAGCCAGTGGTGAGGTGCGGTGAGATCCCAGACCGCAGCCAGGAGGTGAGGCCTGGTGAGCCAGTGGTGAGGTGCGGTGAGATCCCAGACCGCAGCCAGGAGGTGAGATCTGGTGAGCCGGCGGTGAGGCCTGGTGAGCCAGTGGTGAGGTGCCGTGAGATCCCAGACCGCAGCCAGGAGGTGAGGCCTGGTGAGCCAGTGGTGAGGTGCGGTGAGATCCCAGACCGCAGCCAGGAGGTGAGGCCTGGTGAGCCAGTGGTGAGGTGCGGTGAGATCCCAGACCGCAGCCAGGAGGTGAGGCCTGGTGAGCCAGTGGTGAGGTGCGGTGAGATCCCAGACCGCAGCCAGGAGGTGAGATCTGGTGAGCCTGTATCTTAGAGATCTAGTGAGCCGATGTTGAGGTCTGCTCGATCTGGTGAACCAACAGGTTATATCTGGGGATAATGACAGCTGCATCCTTCCCGATATCTCATCTTGCTGAAACTTGGAAAGGTTGAGATCTGCAGTACGGGTTTCTAACACTGATAATAGGGTATTAACTGATGCACTGATGATGTTGAAAGTGATGTTTGACTGGTTCTTGTCTTGCCAGCGGAGGCGCAGCCAAGGCTACTCCCCCTTAGCAACCAAAATATAATAAATAAAAGAAGAAATTGTGAGATTTTCACCACACGGACTAGAACATTTTGCCGCGCGAAACGCGGCGAAGGCGGTCTGCTTCATGACATCGTTTTTGTTCGGGTCTCCACTTACACGAAAATCCTGGCCGCGCCCCTACTTGTCCGTCATTTTATTACGGGACCGCTTTGATGCGCCTGACTAGGGATAGGCATTAGCATAGGTGAAAAACGTGAGGGTGACCCAATGACTGCTATCGTGTTTCCCACATAATTTTAGCCAATATTTCCCTTCTGGATGTATTTTTGTGGCATGCATTTACACTTATGCTCTTCTTTTCGAGAATAGCATGGTGTACCAAAGGATGGAATGGGACAATACACCCTCCGCCCCCTTTCTGAGAGGTTGTGGGACCCAAAGAATCACGCCGGGGCTCTGAAAATTGCGCTTGAGCCCGAAGAAAATTCGCCAACCCCAACAAAAAAGAATAACGTTGGGGCCCATAAATTTTCGTATGTGCCCAAAAAAAGTTCGGGTCGTAAGCTCCAAATAAATGCAAGGGCCCCGAAAAGTGGCGCGGAGGCCAACAGATCGTGTGAGGGGCCAAAACATTGCACTTGGACCCCCAAAGTTCATGTCGCGAGGAACAAAACGGGCTCCACATCACGTCATGGGCTCCAAATAATCACGACGGGATCTTCAAAACAGTGTGCCGCGATAAAAAAACGACAGGAGTTTAAAATATGCACCTGGGCCCATAAGCAAATGCACCGGGAACCCTAAAAAATACACCGGAGGACCTCAAAGTGCACGAGGTCGTCAAATCTCACTGGGACTATAAAGCCAGCAAGAAGGCCTATAAACCAGGTCGGGCCCGCAAAAGGCGGTGTGATACTTGTGCTATGCCGAAAGAGAGAAAACTGGGAAATTTCCTCCCCTGAGTGATGGAGCCCAAAGAATCAGAGGATCTGAAATTGCGCCGGGTCTCCAAAAAAAAAAATGCTGCGGCCCAAAAGATGCCAACCAGGGCCCGAAAAGTCTTACCGGGACTTTAAAAAAGCCGCAGTCCGGCACATTTATGCAGGGACACAGACATATAAAGGTCCAGCAAGTCACCCTGGACTCCTCAAATCGCTCCAATGGCCCCACAAAATTACCTACTGCCCCCCCGAAATGCGTTCGGACCCCAAAATCTGCCCATTGTTTGATGCCAGCCCTCGCCCGTACAGTATGTCCCCTGCTCGAAGGCTTTTCTGGCACCACGGAAAAAACTGCACGCTTTAGCTGATCACCGCCGGGCATATCTTATGGGGAAACCTTCGCGACCTTTTGGTATGGCAACTTTAAAAATACTATGTCGGTCACTGAGCAGTCCTGTTATAAGAGGTAGCATGTCAGGCCATTGTTGACCGAAATTATTGCAATCGCAAATGTTCGGCGATTAACTTGATGTATTGGCGCCAAAATGTCTAATGCTGGATGTAGTAGCGTACTACATAAGTAAACCAACGTGTTTGCATACGCCATTGACCTGCCTGAGGTTATTCGATGTTACTGACCCAACTTTACCTCGGATGTCTTTTTTGGCTTCTATGTCGCTCTGTGGTTAATGCCGACATTGACGCCGAGTTTCACGTTCATTCTTTCATCCCTAGGAACGTAAAAAAGTATTTTCGGGTACTATTTCAGAGGTGTCCGAAGCAAGGACAACACTGCGAACTCCACCGACTCTTAACCTATGAGGTGAGATGTAATATTTCTCACAGCGTCAGTATCCCAAAATAATGAGTGATACTATTCTAAAATAATACTTATTAGTATTATTTTCCTGTTTTTGCTGCAATGACATGTCCAACAATGTAACATCTGCCATTCCTTTTTCTCTGCTTTGCTGTATCCTAGACCCATTGTTCCCTCCATATTTGGCCCTTCTACGTGCCTCCCTGCCCTCTGCCGTTCATGGCCCTCTGTCGTTCCTTGCCCTACCCCTGTCTCATTATGCCTTCCACCTCGTTCCCTGCCACTGCATCCATGTCTGCTCGTGTTGGCTGCCTTGCCCATGCACGTGAACACATGGCATGATATACCCTGTCCATGTTTTAAGGTGCATAAAGTTAGCAGGAGTTAGATATTCATATTCCGCAGAAATCGACGATCGCTTCAACCAAATCTCGCACCTCGACAGATAGACATCCAATGGTTAATTTACTTCATGTTCAATATTCAATACATTGATGCACACATTGACCATATCATAGGCTTTAACATGTTGCCCTCAATACTTAAGCTACTATAGAGGGTGAAAGCCCCGACCCATTTGATCTTCTTTCAAGCCACTTGTGAACTCGTGGGAATATCAACAAGGACGGAACGGCGTTTCCTACCGCGTTCATAGCGCACACAGTCGTTGCCAAGTCCCCTCGCTCTAAGGAGGTGACTGAGTTAACTTGTTTTTTCTTTTCCTTTTCCGCTCAACTCTTTTAGGAGGCCGAACAGTTGTAGTTCCGCTCTCGTCCATGTTGTATGTGTCCTCTGGTGAGAAGCGGTGCTTGTCGGCAATCATGGCGAGATTATCCATCAACTTGTTGACAGTTAGTTAGTAATTTTGGCTTTAGGGCGCTTCGACCAGAGCTGATCATTCGCGCCCATACTTGTTGACCCTGAGAGTACAGTATTGAGAGCGCTGGTCCCGGCCATGCACGTGGCTTCCCAAGTTCGGCAGGCGAGGTGATGTCGCTAACGAAAGGCTCCCCGAAGCGATTCTAACCTTGTTGGCGACAGCAAATTTGTATGCCAACTGTCTGTATTTCTCCACTGTTTGACCGTAAAATCCGTCGGCCAGCAGCTTAGTATGGTAAGCCAACTCGCTCTCCACGTTGTCTTTCAATATATGGTGGTACTTGCCGGTGTTCATATATCTGAAATTGTTCACTCCCAACATACCAGGTTAGTCATTCGACCCATGCTGTTCTCCCGGGCGGACTTGATAATTGATTTCCTCCATCCTTCTGCCAAAGCTGCTCGCAGCTTTGCTTCTGACTGCCCCCGACCCGTTTTCCTCGTGCACACTTTCATCTTGGACTTCGGCGCAACAGGAAAGGCACTTACAGAAAAAGGGACAGGCACAAAGGTAAGTGTGCTCAACGGATCTACTGTACGACAGTTAGGTATACACCAGTGACCAGCACAACCAGGGGGAAGGCACATGATCCCATCTCCTGATTACGGAAGTGAAAATGAAGATAATTGGAGCCCCACCAAAATACAATGAAAAAGACTGTTTCCAAGATCAAGCACACGAATTCGGAGGAAAAAGCATCCTTTACTCATTTTCGAAAAGCTCTTCGAGGCTATGGGAACTTCAATGATTTCTTCCGGCTCTCTTACGAAATTTCAAGACTCCGGCGCGATGTATTGGGGTTTCGGCGCGACTTTTCTGGCCCAAGCGCGTGATTCCGGGGACCCGACACCAGCTATCTGGGTTCGATACTACTTTTGGGGGGTATCTGCTGCAGCGTTTTAGCAGCGTCCTGCTGCTACCCCGCAGACAGGATACGAAGCGATGGAGCCCGCCAGTCGGCTGTCGCTTGCGCTGTGCGACGTAAAAGAAAATCTAAGATGTCGTGGTTTTCATCCTCCATGTGGAGCATTCTATGGGAAATGCTATCTAAATCTAAAGCCTATGGGAAATTACCCGTTAAGTGAAAATGTAAAATGTGTGTGGCTCCATTACCAGGCAACCAGTTCTTGCTTCGGGTTCCGTGTTATTGGTTGTGTTATGATTAAAGGTGACAGGTGCTCCCATATCAGACTCAGTGATACTTGGTATCTTCATTATTTACTTTATATAGATGGTATCTTCATTTATTTACATATTCCGTTTCATTGGCTTGGTTTCATATTCTGTAACCTCACGATACCTCCGTATGGTGGGCAGTTTGCAATGCCGCCGACTATGCTTTGCATGCATGCAACACCTAATGAACTTTACGTATATATATATATATATATGTATGTATATTCGATCCCAGATTTGACTTGAGGTAGCCTGACCTGACCCGGTGCCAACACTGTTCCAGCTCAGCTGCCGACTGCCCTTGCATGATGCAAGCCCTGGCCTGCTGCGAGAGTGCCGAGTGCTTGCAAAATCTGTAAGTTTTCTCCGTCGTAGTTTATAGCCGAGTTTGCGCCGTGGCAGTCTATGGTACCGAGTTTGCTCCGCGGTAGTTTAGAGCCAAGCCTGAAATGTCTGACTGCAAGAACAAATTTATCAACCGCAAATCCAGATGTCCCTGGGCGCAAATGATCCAGTCTGGTCGAAGCGCTCTGAAGCCCAAATAACTAACTAGCTAGCCAGCCAGCTCACTAACTAAGCAACTAACTAATAGCTGTTCATCAGATAATGCTACTCGACTGCTTGGCGCACCAACTCTGCTACTCTCTGCCACGTTGCATTACTTGCAGAAAACAAGTTCGTATATTACACGATGGTGTTCTTCACGCCTATCCAAAGATACAATTATTTCCTACCGAGACTGGATGAATATAATCCTCGAGTGGTTTTTTCCGAGACCAACGAACGATGGCAAATATTCAGTGTCTGAGCACAGCCGATTCCAAACAGCGTAATTGAACCCATACTTGTCCTGTAATCAATGATCAGCCAAATGTTGGCCCGAGAGCCACAAGCTGTTTCGTCATGACGACCGGGGTATCAGTAGTTTGGACGCCAACAATTCAGCTTTGGAATGTTCTGAAGCGCATTGCCCGTCTACTGTCATTGACCATTAGCATCCTCGGCCAGCCTGGATGCGTTTTGGCCGACTCCAAATAACTGTCCAGTGACTTGAGGCGGTCTGACTGACGCAAAGGCATTCTGGATTGAATCATAAACTGTGTGACGGGATCCTCACGCGACGGTGATGTCACTGCAGGGTGTTCTGCTACTACGGCATCCAGCCGTTCCTCAACAACGCGCAAGTGCAGCTGGGAGAGGAGGCGCCGCGGCCGACCGGCGCCGCCGACACACGACGACGCTGTCACGGCCGCAAGCGGTGGCAGCGCACCTCTGCGCCCAGCTCGGCACGCTGGCCCGCCACGGCCAGGTCCAGCAGCCAGTCGGCGGAGCAGGCGCGGCCGCTGCTGCCGACGCCGCCGCCGCCGCCGCCGCGGCGACCGCCGCCCGTTGAGAGGCACCTGGCGGCGCTGCTGAGTCGGCTGGAGGTGGCGCCGGCGCCGGCGCCCGTTCCCGCCCCGGCTCCCGCTTCTGCTACTGCAGCGCCGTCGCCGCCGCCGACACCACCATCGCCCCCGCCCCCGCCCCCTCCACCCTCCGCCTCCGCGCCGTCTCTGCCGGCGTTCGTGCGCGTGCCGCCGCCGAGCGACGGGCCGTCCTGCGGCTCTCGCTCGCACGGCTCCCTGGAGGCCGAGCTGGACAACTTCAGGTTCCCGCCGCCGGCCGGGCGGCGGCGCCACCAGTCCGGAGGCGAGGTAGCGCCGCCGCCAGCTCGACCGCACGCCGCGCCGGCCGACGGCGAGGACGGGTCGTGCTGCTGCCCGGACTGCCCGGCCGGCCACGCAGACAGCTTCGACCCGGCGCTGGACCTGAGCCTGGCTGCTGGCGACGAGAGGAGCCAGGAGCAGGCGCGCGCCGAGCGGCTCTTCAAGAGGTTCGACATGTTCAGGTGAGTCCGGCTCGCTCGGAGGTGCTACCACCGACACTCCTCGCCCTCCCAGTACCAGTTGGTGCAGCACTGGGCAGTACCAGGTGGTTGCATGAAGACTGATCGACCCGTATTTCGATTTTCAAGCGAAGTCGTCGACATCCGGAGTTTCCAATTGATAGCCAATGGGTCATGATCCGGTAGCCAATGGGTCACGATCCAGTAGTCAATGGGTAACGATCCGGTAGCCAGTGCATTACGGTCCGGTAGCCAATAGTCCATGATCCCAATGGGTCATGATCCAGTGGTATATTTGTGTTTTAAGGCGCGTCGACTTCGTTAGTCATTTTGCGCCCATGGATCCCATCCAGTAGCCAATGGGTCGTGATCTAGTAGCCAATGGGTTATGATGATCTGTTAGCTAGTGGTGTCTATAAAGCGTTCATTTTTGGTGTCACGGTGTACCTTAAAGCTTCCACTACGGACTTGAATATGATATCTATTTAGGCTTCTATTTCTACTCACCCGTCATCTCTTTTTCTACACCCGCCTGTCGGCACGCCCTGCCCGCTCACGAAGCTGTTGATTCCACTTTTGATGCAGTTCATGGTGCATATGCTTCAACATGCGATCCTATACTGCGGTAGAACGGTAACCAGTGCCGCTATGGGAAACTTCACTTTCACTTACAATTGCTTCGATGCATCTAGCTCGTGCTTTGGCTTGGTACCTAGCTTTGGTTTGCATCACTGGACAACCTTACTATATTTAATATCTGAACTTGTGGTGACCACTTCACGAACAAGGTGAATAGTGAATAGCAATGAAACTCCCGCTTCAATAAATTTGTGCATCCCAGTAGGCACTTATTAGAAATCATGGGTGGACAAGGAGCCTCGGAGAGAGGCACTGGGAGCATGTGCCCTCCCCCATACGAAAAGGCGGCTCCCCTAGGACGGTTAGAGGGGCACCCCCCATACCATATGGTTTTCCGCCTAAGCCGGAATTGAGTAAAAGGTGCCCATTTGAGACAAAAAGACTCCCGTTTAGCATGTTCAAATGTACCCTCCTCCCCTCCCTGGCTGAACGAATTTTTCCTCCGAAGGCGCACCCCCAAGGAAGTGTGCCCCTTCCCTGGCGAACTGCTGGATCTGCCCGTCTTCGAAGTGCCTCCACTGCGTACCGCTGCCGGCAGGGACTGGGACTACGCGCCTTTCCGCGTGGAGCCGCAGCGGCGACCGCAGCGGCGCCGTTCGGACAGCATCGAAAGCTCTGACGACGACGACGACCACCAGGTGACTGTGACCATCTGCCACCGCGTGGGCGGCGTGTTCCACTACATCCCCAGCCAGCGTCTTCTCAAGTCGGCCACCGCCGCCGACGTCACGCAGCACGACGACTGGCTCGACTGATGGGTGACGTCACCGTTGAGGGCCGGCGGTGACGTCACTGTCGGTCTGTGCAGCATGGCCTCCGATGTGAGCAGGCTGCTGAAGCTCCGAGTGAACACATGGAGTCCGCAGTTGCACGCAGGGTCTGTTCTGGCTGACCTCGATGTCGTCCGATGTCTTGGTGGGGTCGGCAGGGTCTGTTCTGGCTGACCTCGATGTCGTCCGATGTCTTGGTGGGGCCGGCAGGGTCTGTTCTGGCTGACCTCGATGTCGTCCGATGTCCTGGTGGGGCCGGCAGGGTCTGTTCTGGCTGACCTCGATGTCGTCCGATGTCTTGGTGGGGCCGGCAGGGTCTGTTCTGGCTGACCTCGATGTCGTCCGATGTCTTGGTGGGGCCGGCACGGTCTGTTCTGGCTGACCTCGATGTCGTCCGATGTCCTGGTGAGGCCGGCAGGGTCTGTTCTGGCTGACCTCGATGTCGTCCGATGTCTTGGTGGGGCCGGCACGGTCTGTTCTGGCTGACCTCGATGTCGTCCGATGTCCTGGTGGGGCCGGCAGGGTCTGTTCTGGCTGACCTCGATGTCGTCCGATGTCTTGGTGGGGCCGGCACGGTCTGTTCTGGCTGACCTCGATGTCGTCCGATGTCCTGGTGGGGCCGGCAGGGTCTGTTCTGGCTGACCTCGATGTCGTCCGATGTCTTGGTGGGGCCGGCACGGTCTATTCTGGCTGACCTCGATGTCGTCCGATGTCTTGGTGGGGCCGGCAGTGTCTGTTCTGGCTGACCTCGATGTCGTCCGATGTCTTGGTGGGGCCGGCACGGTCTGTTCTGGCTGACCTCGATGTCGTCCGATGTCTTGGTGGGGCCGGCAGGGTCTGTTCTGGCTGACCTGGATGTCGTCCGATGTCTTGGTGGGGCCGGCACGGTCTGTTCTGGCTGACCATGTCGTCCGATGTCTTGGTGGGGCCGGCAGGGTCTGTTCTGGCTGACCATGTCGTCCGATGTCTTGGTGGGGCCGGCACGGTCTGTTCTGGCTGACCTCGATGTCGTCCGATGTCCTGGTGGGGCCGGCAGGGTCTGTTCTGGCTGACCTCAATGTCGTCCGATGTCTTGGTGGGGCCGGCACGGTCTGTTCTGGCTGACCTCGATGTCGTCCGATGTCTTGGTGGGGCCGGCACGGTCTGTTCTGGCTGACCATGTCGTCCGATGTCTTGGTGGGGCCGGCACGGTCTGTTCTGGCTGACCTCGATGTCGTCCGATGTCCTGGTGGGGCCGGCACGGTCTGTTCTGGCTGACCATGTCGTCCGATGTCCTGGTGGGGCCGGCAGGGTCTGTTCTGGCTGACCTCGATGTCGTCCGATGTCTTGGTGGGGCCGGCAGGGTCTGTTCTGGCTGACCTCGATGTCGTCCGATGTCCTGGTGGGGCCGGCACGGTCTGTTCTGGCTGACCTCGATGTCGTCCGATGTCTTGGTGGGGCCGGCACGGTCTGTTCTGGCTGACCTCGATGTCGTCCGATGTCCTGGTGGGGCCGGCAGGGTCTGTTCTGGCTGACCTCGATGTCGTCCGATGTCTTGGTGGGGCCGGCACGGTCTGTTCTGGCTGACCACGATGTCGTCCGATGTCTTGGTGGGGCCGGCAGTGTCTGTTCTGGCTGACCTCGATGTCGTCCGATGTCTTGGTGGGGCCGGCACGGTCTGTTCTGGCTGACCTCGATGTCGTCCGATGTCTTGGTGGGGCCGGCAGGGTCTGTTCTGGCTGACCTGGATGTCGTCCGATGTCTTGGTGGGGCCGGCACGGTCTGTTCTGGCTGACCATGTCGTCCGATGTCTTGGTGGGGCCGGCAGGGTCTGTTCTGGCTGACCATGTCGTCCGATGTCTTGGTGGGGCCGGCACGGTCTGTTCTGGCTGACCTCGATGTCGTCCGATGTCCTGGTGGGGCCGGCAGGGTCTGTTCTGGCTGACCTCAATGTCGTCCGATGTCTTGGTGGGGCCGGCACGGTCTGTTCTGGCTGACCTCGATGTCGTCCGATGTCTTGGTGGGGCCGGCACGGTCTGTTCTGGCTGACCATGTCGTCCGATGTCTTGGTGGGGCCGGCACGGTCTGTTCTGGCTGACCTCGATGTCGTCCGATGTCCTGGTGGGGCCGGCACGGTCTGTTCTGGCTGACCATGTCGTCCGATGTCCTGGTGGGGCCGGCAGGGTCTGTTCTGGCTGACCTCGATGTCGTCCGATGTCTTGGTGGGGCCGGCAGGGTCTGTTCTGGCTGACCTCGATGTCGTCCGATGTCCTGGTGGGGCCGGCACGGTCTGTTCTGGCTGACCTCGATGTCGTCCGATGTCTGGTGGGGCCGGCAGGGTCTGTTCTGGCTGACCTCGATGTCGTCCGATGTCTTGGTGGGGCCGGCACGGTCTGTTCTGGCTGACCATGTCGTCCGATGTCTTGGTGGGGCCGGCACGGTCTGTTCTGGCTGACCTCGATGTCGTCCGATGTCTTGGTGAGGCCGGCACGGTCTGTTCTGGCTGACCTCGATGTCGTCCGATGTCTTGGTGGGGCCGGCACGGTCTGTTCTGGCTGACCATGTCGTCCGATGTCTTGGTGGGGCCGGCAGGGTCTGTTCTGGCTGACCTCGATGTCGTCCGATGTCTTGGTGGGGCCGGCACGGTCTGTTCTGGCTGACCATGTCGTCCGATGTCTTGGTGGGGCCGGCACGGTCTGTTCTGGCTGACCTCGATGTCGTCCGATGTCCTGGTGGGGCCGGCACGGTCTGTTCTGGCTGACCTCGATGTCGTCCGATGTCTTGGTGGGGCCGGCAGGGTCTGTTCTGGCTGACCTCGATGTCGTCCGATGTCTTGGTGGGGCCGGCAGGGTCTGTTCTGGCTGACCTCGATGTCGTCCGATGTCCTGGTGGGGCCGGCACGGTCTGTTCTGGCTGACCTCGATGTCGTCCGATGTCTGGTGGGGCCGGCAGGGTCTGTTCTGGCTGACCTCGATGTCGTCCGATGTCTTGGTGGGGCCGGCACGGTCTGTTCTGGCTGACCATGTCGTCCGATGTCTTGGTGGGGCCGGCACGGTCTGTTCTGGCTGACCTCGATGTCGTCCGATGTCCTGGTGGGGCCGGCAGGGTCTGTTCTGGCTGACCATGTCGTCCGATGTCTTGGTGGGGCCGGCACGGCTCACTTGTGCTGGAGCACTGCCTTTGTAGATGGAAGGCAGAGTGGTACCTTCGTAGGTTTTTCATCCGTCCGCGCTGTGGTGTGCACGATAGACTGTTTTATGTACGAGGCTGCAATAGGAGTGACGTTCTTTTTTTCGTCAGTCATGTTCGTGCGCCGCATTGCTTCCATCTCCGTTCGTCAGGTCAGGGAGTGTTGACAAGGCAGTCGGCAGTACGGATGTGGCAGTGCGCAGTGCACCTTCACGTTCCTGCCAGCCACGGCTGTGTCGATCATTCACTGTTGTGGCGACTTGTCGCTGGCTGATGACTGTGCATTTCAGGATAGTGACGTTCCAGTACAATTTTTACAGAACTGTTTTACGCGTCAGCTCAGCAATGATTGTTTCGAAGAATGCAAGTACAAATTTATGCGGCGTAGTCTTCTGCATGGTCCCTTTTAGCCGTATTGATTGTTTGATTGTTGACGAATCGATTTGAATGATGGAAACTGGCACGCTAGATGTACATGGCGAGCAGTGCTATGTGGAGCAATACACAGCATCGGTAGTCGTAAGGCAGACCTTGGTCATGCATATTGTCGAATTTTCTAGCCTTAAGGGCCTGGCCCCCTTAAGGGAATCATGTCTGGGCTGATGCTGACAAGTAGCGTTTTTTTTCTAAAGAAGATCAATGATCAATGAACAGTGCTGGAAGAAGCTGTTCCATAATATTGTTGGGTGCTGACTTTGTATTCAGCGTCCATTGTTACCCCGTTAGGGACCGATGGTTTGAAGGACCATTTGCTGGATATTATATATCTAGTATATATCTCTATCAGCCTTCTGAGTTCTGAATTTTCCATTCCACCTGCTCACAAGCCACAGGCTTTCTGCATGCTCACAAACTACAGGCTTTTCACATGCTCACAAACTGCAGGCTTTCCAGATGCTCACAAAATGCGGTATTTCTGCATGCTCACAAATTGCAGGCTTTCCACATGCTCACAAACTGCAGGCTGCCCACATCCTCACAAACTGCAGGCTTTCCACATGCTCACATGCTGTATACTTCTACATGCTTACAATTGCACATTTTCTGATTGCTCACAGGCCACAGGATTTCCACATGCTCACAATCTGCAGGCTTGCTGCATGCTCCCAAAGATGCAAGGTTTCTGCATGCTCATATGGTACAGGCTTCTGGCATGCTCGCAAGCTGCTGCCTTTCTGTATGCTCACAATCTACAGGCTTTCTACATGTTCACGAACTGCAGGCTTTCCACATGCTCACATGCTGCAGACTTTGTGCATGCTCACAAGCTGCAGGCTTTCTGCTTGCTCCCAAGTCAAAGGATTTCCATTTGCTCACAAGTTGAAAGCTTGTTGCATGCCAGCAAGCTGCATGCTTTCTTGCTGCTGACATACTGCAGGCATTCTGTATGCTCGCAAACTTCAGACTTTCTGCTTGCTCACAAGCTGCAGGCTCTGCATACTTACAGGCTGCAGGCTTTCTGCTTTCCCACAAGCTTCAGGCTTTCTGTTTGCCCACAAACTGCCCACAAATCTGATTAATTGGTTGAACTAGTTCAAGCTATAGCATATAGCACTAGCTATAGCATCGAGTAAGCATTTTGGCAATTTACAGCAATAAATTGCAAATGCAATGCAATTTGGCCTCTAAAGTTACAATAGTACGATATCCCGGATATTTTTGGCAGTTGCCTTAGATATTGTTCTACTTGAAACTGGGCGTCGAAATTTGAAAATGATTACACCGCTAAGGTGAGGACTAAATAAGATCAGGTTGCGTGTAACTTTCACGGATGTCCAATGTTAAAATCGGCTTGCATGCAAATATTTCATGCAAATTGGCCTTTTAAGTACGGCCACTACGGCCACAAGGAGTAGTGCATCTTATAACGAAAGCTTGGTTCTACTTGGAACCAGGCGTCGAATTTTAGTTTTCCCGGTCAGTTAGTAGCTACATCGATTACATCACGATTTTAAGTAAATTTCCTTATGGCGGGTTAACGCTTAGAACCGGCCCAGAACGCTAAATGAGCGGCTCGGTCCGTAACGAAACATTATCCGCATTGCCGAACGTGAATTGTCTGTCAAGGTTGATTTGCAATTGATGCAGCGAATTATTCACAGCATTCTACATTCAGGATGGAAAAGTATTAACATTTTGTATAAAAAATAATATATCGCCCACGCGGCACCTTTCGGAGCAACATCGCATTTCTTCAACGCAAAAAGTTCTTGACTAGTGGTTTTGAACGCATTAGAGGTTTTGATCGCTAGAATCTGAACTCGTTTGCTTTTAGACGGTATGAACTCTTGCTGCTTTTGTGGATTCGATGTTTGAATACCTTCGAGGTTTTGAACACCTAGAGTTTTTGATCGCTCGTGCTTTTGAGTCTTTAGATGCTTGGAACTCTTGGAGAATTTGAACGGTTAGAGGTTTTGAGCATTATAAGTTTTGAACTTACCGAATACGGAATCAAATCTCCGAATTTAGAGGTTTTGAACGCTTAGTCCTTTTGATTCCTAGATGTTTTTAACGGTTAGAGGCTATGAGCATTAGAGGTTCGGATATAGACCCGTTGGAATAGCCAAAGTATCGAGTGCCTTGGCGAAAATAGGTACTGCCAAGGAGATACATACCATATTTGGCACTGCCATATTCGGATGACGTATATTTAAACTTTCACCTGGAGTCTTGATACGGAAATACAGAAGTATTTATCGAGACAGAAAGCAGTTGTTATTTTCCTGTTTTAGTGAACATGCAATGCGTGAAAATTCATAGTAGGTGGCTAAATTCTGCGAAATATTTTTATTATAATTTATCAACGTCATTTTTACATAGCTTCATAAGGAGCCTGTTACATTCGCGCATTTTTTAAGGAAAGTAAACAACTGGTAAACAACACCGCGCTGGTGGTGTAGTGGGATGTGATTGGTCGGATAGGTGATGTAAGGTAATGAAATACTTTAAATATCCTTTGATTTTTTTCAATTCTTGAAGCCTTGTTTACACCTTGTAGCCATTTTGAAGTTCGTAGCACGAAAATATAGTATTTACGAGTGAGATGACGTCTATCTATCTTTTTACCAGGCTTATGGTATCTTCCATTTACAGACTTAACTGGATGGACCCTTGGGTCTCTTATTAAGTCTAAACGCTTTACAACTTTATATAGTGTGTACCTAGCAGTGGATTCAGCACCTTCCTTCGGGATGTGATACTAGCCGGTTTTACAGCGGAAATTTGCTCGTGTTTAGTATAGCTGGTATAATAACTTTATAGATGGTATAAAAGTTAGCAGCTAGCATAACGCCAAATACGTTTACTTTTTACGGTCATTTTGTGTTAATTATAGTAAAGTAGTGGTCCGTTATTGGGCGTATGAACTGATATTGTACATGCGAATAAATTTTCATTTCATATAACTTCGATTTGAAGATTTACATTTTTTGGTTCTAAAAACTGACATGTTCAGTCCGTTCCTCTCCCTCCAGGGTTGCCATCGTGGTACGATCGTGCCAGCTCTGGTACGCTTTCGACAAATCTGGTACGCATGTAAGATATCGGTTTCCGGCAGAGCGCCTGCTGAAGTCAGGGGCACGCATTTTGTGCATGCCTTTTTCAACTTAATTCAACGACTGTGGATGGTTTGAATCGGCATTTCACGACACATAATTGATCAAGAAACCTCACCTTTCTTTCTTTATTGATTTATGGTGTTCCGTTCCGTGTCGTGGTGTGAAACGAAGGCATTCCCGACAAGAAATTCCATACATCAAAAATGGTCGGACAACTGGCAAGTGGTAGCATAACGTAGCAAGTCGATCAGACGGTATAGCATCGTCGCTAACAGGGCCGGAAAACCTCTCACGAAGGGAGTGGGTCCAGGTCCTTATTTTCAACACATCTTCAGATTTAATCCAACCCCCCCCCCCTCCATTCTTGGAAAAAATGCATTGGAAACCATTTGGAACTATTGGGATTTTCCTAGTGGTTTTAATGTGGTCCAAATTTGGTAGTGGTCCCTAATGGTCTGATTGCTTCCCGATGGAATTGGTTCCAATGGTCCCAATAGTATTCTGGCCAGACCAATCGGAGTTTCCATTCGGAACCTGGTGGTTGAACGTCGTTTTCCTTGTGGCATAATATCCCAAATGGTATTAACGGCCGTCTTACTAGACATGTATGGATTGCCGTGAATAATTACGATGCATTTCCAAATGCATGGGGCCTACGCGCTAGCGGATCTGAAAGGTAGGGACACGGAGGCCATGCCCTCTCCCCACTCTTCAAGCGGCGTGAAGGGGACCAAACTATCTCACCGCCACCAAAACGGGATTGTAAAATGAACTCAAAATATCGATTTAATGACACACACAAGAGCATATTTTAAGAAGTTTTCCTTAGGGGGAAGATGGCCACAAAATACACCAAAATGAAGAACTTAATCGGGATCGGCAAATTGGCTCCTAAAAATGTATGAATTTACACTTCACCATGCGGTCTATGACATGTCAATCAGGACCCGGAAATTAACTCTGGAATCCCAAAAATAACTCCAAATGAGTCACAAATTGCGTATGGCTATCTAAAAAAAAACGTGCCCTTGCCACGAAAGTAACGCACCGGGGCCTCAAAAATCACGACGGGAACCGGAAACGCAACTCGCACTCCGAAAAAAGAGGCCACAAGAACTTGTGCCTCCCGACAACACGCATTGGGGCCCCGAAGACTCGTGCTTGACCCCGAAGCAAAATCGCACAGGAGCTCCCAAAAATAGTGGTGGGACCGCAAGATTTCCATCGGGATGCTTAAAATTTATGCTGGGGATACAAATAAACAGTGGGGCCGAAAACTCGTGACAGGACCATATCAAAATAAATCCGAGGCTTATAAAAATCCAGCGGGGACCCCGAATCTTGGCCTGGAAAACCGACCTGGAATCCCATGAATCGTGCATAGCGCCGAAAAAACGTCCCGACTCCCCGACAAAAATAAAATCAGGCCCGGCCTCCAAAATCGCAGTACGTCCCAGTGATGTACCATGTGCTCCAGTATCGATACCTGGTGGATACGAACACACCCGGGATCTCCAGCCATGGTCGCCGGAGCGGGTAGGGTGAAGAGGCGAGTCGTAGGGGAAGGGGCGAAGGCAAACCCCTTTATAACTCTGGGACACTTCTGACACTTCTGGGAGGTCCCAGTGTACCAGTACCAGTTCTTTGCCCTCCAGTGGTGCTCCTCGGAAGGAAAATATGCCCCTCCAGGTACATTCACAGCGGCACCCATCCAAGCAAGCTTCCCCTCATGACAATTCCTGGATCCACACCTGGTAAAACCTGACACTGTTGATAAAGTACCATGCCCACACCAAATTCGAAACTCTGTCGGGCCAACGGCGTTACGACGTCAATCATGGTCCAACCCCTCTCAGCCACATTAGGCTATAAATGTGGTCGAGATGGTTTGCAGAACCCTCTGAACCACATTGGGTTGTCCTAACCTAACTTGACATAACTTAGCCTAACTTACTTTTTTAAGACATTTTTTTCAGTTTCGTTTTATCATCGAACATTTCAAGCTAAATATCCAACCTAACTGACCCATCTCAACATCTTTTGTTGCCTTTTGGGTAAAATTAACTTGTGAACAATTTAAACTGCAATAATTATATAGTTTATTCAATTTGCCATCACTGTAAGACAAAAACTCTCCTTTGAAAACTTTGGTAACCTTTGATCTGATCCAGGGTCACAAAAGTCAAAACCAGAATAATTTGGCATATACCTAAAAGAAATTGTAATAGTTGTATGACACTGAGTGGAGATTGGTCATGTCAGCAAGCAATAAATTCAGTTTTAAAGATAGCCCCCTTGGACCTAGCACAAAATCTAGAAAAGTAAAAACCTATTAGGTACATATGTGTCACATGCTGAATTGTCTGCAGAAGGCATATGTGGCTTCACCAAGTATTTTGTATGAGTAGGTATGTTAATTTTATTAATATGACAGACTTTGACATCACCCAGGATCACACAAATAAAATCCTCACACTTTTATGACATGTTCAATCATTTTGTGGAGGTTTCAGAATGATCAGATTAGCATCTTCTAAGATTAGCCATGTCAGAATGGAAAAAAGAGCTTTAATAAAGAATTTCACCCTTATAGAAGACCAGTCACCCAAATTGAAACTACATGCATTTGGCACACTTGGTAAACTATGCACATTTCACACATGCCTCATCCCTTGATTAGACATAGGTGCCCCTCTTTTCTGTTTACCTTCCTCATTACAAGTAGGTACAGAGCACGAGCAGGCTATATGTAAAACTATACAGGTCATTTAGGAAAAAATAAGTTGTGAATCACGAAAAAGCTACTACACTTGATGGAAAAGCATAGCACACATCCACCTACCAAAATATTTCGTTGGCAACTATCAACGAAATTTTTAATCTTCCATATATTTCGCTGGTGCCTGTGTACGGCCTTGGCTGGTGCCAGGGGGTGCGCTCCAGCATTTTAGTCCAATAAAAAAAGGGAGACGCTTGAGCCGACCAATCAGCGTTTTACGACGTCCGTCGATCGTGACAATGTTAAACAAACGAATTTTGTCTTTAGTGCGGTGAAACCGGTGACATCCACACAAATATCAAATTTGTCCCCTGTTAGCGGTGACATTGTGATAAAGTAGTATTAAAGATCAAGATTAAAGTAGCAAGAATGCCTTTGTAGAAAATTAGCACGAAAAATGGAACAATATATGAATAATAGCTTCCACAAGTTTTGCCCTACGGCATTTACTATTGCCACGATCGGCGGAGGTCGTCAAACGCTGATTGGTCGGCTCAAGTTTATATAATTGATGGTCGGCTCAAGCCGCTCAAGCCAGAGTATATTAAAGAACGGGTACACCCAAGTTTAGTATATTCTCAGATCTAGTATATACTGTGCCTTGGTGACGTCACAGCTATAATATGCGATATTCTACTAGAATGTGGTGGACATCTGGCGGATTATAGAATCCTATAGTAGAATATTCCAAATCTAGCAGATTCCTGGCAATTGGTGATATAGTGCCGCAACCGCGGCAAAAATTTCACGTCCTTCATTTTTCTTATTTTGCTATAATTTTCATAAGAAAAGAGCATATGGTACTATGGCATGCTTTACTTTCTCCTGTATTCAGCTGACACGAGAAAGCAAAGGATAACATGAAAAAGAGTACAAAGAATGAGAAAGAACGTTCAATTCCATTTAACAGCAGCTTCCTTTTCTGCCGAAGCTCGACACACGACTGGCCTTGAGGGCCAGCCGGTCGTCATGGCAACGACTTAGGCCCCGCCCTCCGGGAGTCGGCCGGCCGGTTTTGTGTAATGTCCTCGTTTACCGACAAGGAAACATACTTTTTCGGGGTGATACAAGTAAAAACGATCCGGATTCGTATGTAGAATTCTTCGGGAATTCGCATGGTATCAAATTTGCCTATATACAATAAAAATTGCCTGCGTAAAGCCGTGGAAAATATTGGCTATTTTGGCTTGAGACGCACGCAAATTGCTGCCGAGTATCGCCTTGCCTACGTCACAGACCCGGAACAACTTGCCCCCCCCCCGACTCAAGCGTCTCCCTTTTTGGGAAGCGGAGCGTTCTACCTGGTGTTCTATAGCCTTGGCTGGTGCATAGACCTCCTTCCCATGCCAGGAATTCAAATAGGATTTTTCCAAAAAATAAACCACGATGCAGGAAAAAAATAGACGGAGCGGATGAAAAATCTTTGCACACAGCCTCAGAGCAAGTCATTTTCCCTTAAAAAAACGTGAAAATAGCTTTAAATCTATATATATATAATCCATTTCAACCCTCCCTGTCCAAACAAACGGTAGTGTACAGGTGACGGCTCGCAGATCTGCGCGCACCACAAAGTAGGAAATTCAGCCAATCAGCGGCTAAGGATCGGAATATATGACGCGTTTTAAGACAAACGGCCACATCATTTGCCATCTGGCAAACGACGATCGTCTGGTGCAAGTCGCGGCCCGATACCTGCCAGTTCAACTAGAGCAGCCTTCCCAGACCTTGGGTATATACCCAAGATCTTGGGTATTTGGCAAAAATCTTGGGTTCTTGGGTATCCGGAGCAAAAGCTTGGGTATTTTCAGAATTCTGGTAATAAAAAAAAAAATAAATAATTATCTCAAAGTGTACAATAAATAAAAAGAAATCGCATCGCCGGAACTCCACCTCCCTCCACTTTCCCTGATGTGCACAAAAGTGGAATCCCCCTTTTTAAGAATGAAAATAAAAGTACAAAATGGCTGCACGCTGCATGGTTCGTTGTCGTTCGTTGGGTGGGGGTCATTCGTTAAAACCAGGAAACACAAAAACGCGGAACTCAAAAACGTAAAACACAAAAACGTATAACTCAAAAAGGCATACACACAATTCTGCATAAGTCAAAAACGTATTATCTAAAAAACGCGAAGCTTAAAAAACGAAATGCACTATTCCGCACAACTCAAAATGTCATATCCACTTTTCTGCATAACGTAAAATAAGACTCATACACGCTTCTCGCTGATGGGTTAGAATGGGAGCGACTTACACGGTTAAGACTGATACACTCTTCTCGCTGCAGAAAAGTGGATATGACATTTTGAGTTGTGCGGAATAGTGCATTTCGTTTTTTAAGCTTCGCGTTTTTTAGATAATACGTTTTTGACTTATGCAGAATTGTGTGTATGCCTTTTTGAGTTATACGTTTTTGTGTTTTACGTTTTTGAGTTCCGCGCAGTGGCGGCTCGTCACATGAGGAAACTGAGGCCCGGCCTCACCTATCGATTTGGAGGAACACGTTTTTGGTTATTCTTTATTTGTCATAGATGCATGGATGCATGGACGATTTTCGTCAATACACACTACAATGAAATATTCGACTATGGTATGTCATCAAAATTGGTAGGCCGCTGCGCTTTTCAGCGGCGGCGCGTCAACTGTATAGACTACAGGATGAGAGGCCCCGTCCGGCCGGGCTCCGCCCCGTCCCGTCCGCTCAACACGGCTACTGAGGCCGCAGCGGCCGGCCGCGTGTCAGCCGACTGCACGGCGCCACAGCGGGGGGTGGGAGCCTACTGAGGCGCGAATCTTTTGCGCCTCAGGGCTATTATTCGGCTACCGGGAGTCGCAGCGACACCAATCAAGGTCCGTAGGAGAGCAAACATGTCAAGCTATCATACCAGTTACCGTTTTGTTTCTAAGCTGATCATGAATTAGTCATATTGTCCGTTATGTATGTGGTCGCTGCGCCCAGCCAGCACTGCAGCGCCGCCGCCGCGCCGGCCGGATTCGTCGGTTGCCGTCCGTCAGCCGGTGAGGCGCGGCCGCGGCCGGCCGCAGTTCCCGATCCCCAACGGGACCGCGTGCGGTCGTCGCATGGTATCGTATAATAAATCTGATGCTCATGGGGTAAACTGTGAACATAATACATTCTGCACTGGTATACGTACTGCCGTTTGTACACCTATTCTTTTGGCTTTTAAAACAGTGGGGTAGGTGGCGGGTACTAGAGATCCAAGAAATATGGGAATATCGGACCCAATCCCACCCCATGATTCTTAGCCCTCAGTTGAACTTCAGCATATCTCTGGATCTGCCAGGCGTAAATTTAGGGTGTGGTTTGGAGCTTCAGTCCCTCCCCCCACCTCCACCCCCACGCAACTCCCGGGCCCGGGCCTCAGGTACTTTGAGAACCACGAGCCGCCACTGGTTCCGCGTTTTTTGTGTTGTTTTCTGTTGTTGTTCGTTGTTCCTTGTTCGTGTTCCTTGTTCGTCGTTTTCATTTTTGGTTCCGTTCGTTGGCCTTCCGAGTTTATATTTGTCCTATCCTCTCTTTCTCAGGCACCAGGAGGATGGCCGAGCCCCGGCCGTCGCCGCGACCGTCCATCTCCACCTCGTCGCCGCGACCGTCCACCTCCAGCTCGTCGTCGTCGGCCGAGCCCTCGGCGAAAAAGAATAAGACTGCCCGCTGGTACCCCATGAAATTCAACCGGGCCTGGCTCAACGACCAGGAGCTGAGCCCCTGGCTCGAGGCGATCAAGAAGGAACCCTACAGCGGCCTCTGCCGCGTGTGCAACCATGTCTTCAAGGAACCGAACAAGACCACCCTCCTGCGCCACGGCAAGGGAAAAGGTCACGTGGAGAGAATGAAGGCGAGCGCCGGGGGCACACAGATGACGACCTTCTTTGCCCCGACGGCGCACGGCGAAGACACGAGCCAGCTCGAGAAAATCTCGCGCTGCGAGCTCATCGTCGGCTCGTTCTTCGCCGACCACAACGTGGACTTCGCGAGCGCCGACCACGTGTGGGAAATGCTGAGACGGGCGGCGCCGGATTCCGCCATCCTCAAGGCCGCGACGGCCAAGCGGACGAAGATGAGCTACAACCTCGTCCACGGTATCGCGCACGACGAACTGCGCCGCGTCACCAGCCTGATCCGCACTCGAAAGTTCTCGATCATGATCGACGAGTCCACGGACAAATCCGTGACGCAAGTCCTCGCGCTCGTCGTGCGCGTGTTCCTGCCGGCGGAGAAAAAGACCGCGGACCTCATGCTGGACCTCGTCGAGCCCGAGGGCGGGACGGCCGTCGCCTTGTTCCGCGCCGTCGTCGAGTCGCTGAAGGCGGCTGACCTAAAAATCGAGAACATCATCGGACTCGGCGCGGACAACTGTGCAACGATGATGGGTGCGTGGTCCGGATTTCGCACCCATCTCGAGGAGGCTTCGCCCGGCCTGTTCATCCTCGGGTGCACGTGCCATTCCCTGGCTCTGTGTGCTGGCCACGCCGCCCGCGAGCTCCCGTCCTGGCTCGAGAAGCTCATCAAGGACCTCGCCAGTTTCTTCTCGCGCAGCCCGAAACGCCGCGACGACTTCTCGCTGATCCAGGCGGCGGTGCACTCCCCGGGTCACCAGATTCCGAAAGTGGCGATGACGCGCTGGCTGACCCGCGGCGCCGTGCTCGCGCGGATTGTTGAGCAGTGGAACGCCCTGTGCATCTTCTTCGAGGCGGAGGCGCAGACGGAGGACGGCAAAGTGGACCGCGCCGGCGAGATCCACAAGATGATGATGACCAGCGGCACGAAGCACATCATTCTGTTCGTCTTGTTCGTGATGAAGAAAATCGACACCCTGAACATCTTCTTCCAGACGGAGAAGTTCGAGCTCCACCGCCTACACGAGGTCATGTGCGACGGCTACCGTGGTATCATTCGCCTCTACATCAAGCCGTCGGTCTTGCTTTCCCCGCTCCACCTCATCAACCCGACGGATCCGGCGAACTTCCTGCCGCTCGACGAGATCGACCTCGGCGGCGCCTGCGAGACGGAGCTGATCACGGATGGGCTCGGCAATCACGAGCAAATCATGCGACGCGACTGTCTCCGCTTCCTGACGGTGCTGGCGTCGCAGATGTCCAAGCGGTTCGGTGACGCTCTCTCGCCGGGGAGCGTGATGGCGAACCTCCGCCTGCTGTCGCCGGCGACGGCGATGCTGCCCGTCGGTGACCCCCAGCGTCCCCGCACTCTCGCTCCGCTCATCGCCCGCTTCAAGAACATCGTCCCGAGGGGGAGCGCGACGACATCAACAACGAGTGGCGTGATCTCCCGGTTGCGCTGTCGACCTCTTCTGTCAACTCCCAGGACTTGGAGCCGCCGGAGTTCTGGGTGGAGGTCGGGAAGCTGACGGTCGGCGGCGCTGTGCGGTTCCCCCTCCTCACGTGGTTCGTCTTCGACCTGATGAGTCTGCCGCACTCGACGCCGGCGGTCGAAACAATCTTCAGCGCAATGAACCGCATCAAGACGCCCACGACGAACCGCCTGACGGTCGCGACGACCAAGGGCCGGATGCTGGCCGAGCAAGTGGTGAAAGCCGCCGGTGGCAAGGGCTGCGTCGACTTCGAGCCGTCGAAGGCGCTGGTCCGCGACGCCGCCCAGGGCGGCCCGTGGCGGCGTTACAGCGAAGCCCAGAAGACGAAGGATGCAGTGAACGCCCATGGCAAGCTGCCCATCGACGATGACGCGGATGTGTAATATATACGCGGGATAAATCAATAGTTTTGTGATCTTGTTTGTCCGAGTAGTAGCTCAGGGATGGACATGCGGGAGACAGTGGAACCATTGCGACTTTTCAATTAAACTTTTAATTGCAGGCTTAAATTTCTGAAGACGTCAAAGTATTATGTTGCGGAATGCCGCGAACATTTTATTATTTTATCGGTTCTTAGAACAATTGCGGATTTTCATTAAGTATTAAACTTAAATTGCAGGCTTAAAAGTTAAAACTGTGTGTAATCATGTCAATTGCAAAGGTTCCACCTCGGCGTGTATAATCACGCTGTGTGTGGTGTGGCAGTGGTGATTTCCGTCAGATAATTAAGTATTTTTAACTAGTTAATTATAATTCATACTAACTATTTTGCACAAAGAAATCAGACACTAATCTGCACTCTAGACGGGAAAATCTGAACAGCACCGCAGAGAGCTCATCTGGCTTCACGCTTCACTGCTCTAGTATACAGTGGAGTGGAGTATAATGTTTTCCCCTCAAAAGTAGGTAATTATAAGGTTAATTAGGAAATATTGGGATCTTGGGTATTTTTTTGAGATCTTGGGTAAAACCTTAGGTAATTTTCGCTGACCGAAACGGTATCCCTGAACTAGAGATGAGTGAAGTTGCCGTTTGTTAACGTAGGCTGAAAGTTAATTGTCGTCGTTTATGCTATTATTTATTTTTCCTTTTTCGAATTCTCAATCTGTTCAGTGAAAGAAAAAAATTTCCTATATGAAACAGGTATCACCGTTTGAACTACTATTCGTTTACATTTTCTACTTAACATTTAACATTATTTTATGTCCGGTCGCTCGGTATTTTATTTTATTTATTTTATTTTATATTCTTTGGTAAGCAAAATGACACCACAAAATTGGCTTGGAGTTGGATAATAAAACATTCAAAATAATACTTAAACAAATGAAAATGTTGAGGTAAATTTACAGATCAAGGCAACTTGATTTTTTTTGGAATTCTTTCTTGAATACAATGCTTTCTAACATATTCAGATGATGCAAACATTCATCTTCTCCACAAATGATTACTTTTAGGTCATCTGTGGTCAATGCAATTGATGACATTGTAGGTATGGTATGGAGGAAACTACAAACAGTTCACATACCTTAATGAGATAAGACATAAAGACATAAAAGATCAGTGGTGCAACTATGAGCCACAAGGGCCCTTCTTGGTTGCACTCTGTACACTGAACCAGTTGTCCATCAAATGTGGTGATCAACTCTCCCTGGAATACAGAAAAACAAGCCCCCTATTCTTATAATGATTGTCTATGCTGTTCTTAAAGATGTTCAGTGTGTTGCTACTGACAATGGTTTCTGGCAGCTGGTTCCAATGTTCTACTACCCTGTTGGTGAAGAAGGACTGTCTTAACCTTGTCCTGCTGTGATTAACTTTAATTTTGAATTGATGACCTCTAATTGCATCATTTCTGTTAAATTCGAACAGTTCCCTGAGATAACCCTGTTCCTGACCATGAACAAATTTAAAGACCTCGATGAGATCTCCTCTCAGCCTTCTATATCTAAGTGAAAACATATTCAATTTCTTCAATCTTTCCTCATATGCCAGGTTGCCCATACCATTCACCATTTTTGTTGCCCTCTTTTGTACTCTCTCTAAAAGCCAACAATCTTTTTCATAACTAGGGGACCAAGCTTGGACACAATATTCCAGATGTGGCCTGACATGCACAATAAAGCTTCCTGATGACTTCCTCACTTTTGTATGATACATTCCTATTTATTGCCCCAAGCATTCTTAGTGCCTTCTTCCTGGCTTCTTTGGTCTGTTCTGATGCCCCCAATTTTGTGTTAAAAATAACACCTAAGTCCTTCTCCTGCTGAGTCACAGATAGTACTTGGCCACCCATCAAGTATGGAGCCTTGATATGCTGCCTACCTACATGCATGATTTTGCAGTTATCAAAATTAAATTTCATTTGCCATTTTTCGGACCACTTCACAAGCTCGTCTAAGTCTTTCTGCAGCAAGACCTGCTCATTGTGCCCTGTTATTGCCCTAAAGACCTTCAAATCATCTGCAAATTTCAAAACCTTACTGCTTAGGCCACTTTCAATGTTATTTACAAACATAATGAACAATAGTGGTCCCAGTACTGACCCTTGGGGGACTCCACTAAGAACATTTTACCATGATGATTTTGTACCATTTAGCATCACTCTCTGCTGTCTATCTGAAAGCCACAACCCTATCCATTTTAGGATGTTACCCACAATACCATGGGCCTGAAGTTGCATCATCAACCGTTTATGAGGTACCTTGTCAAAGGCCATGCTAAAGTCAAGATATGCTACATCAACCTGATTTCCCTTATCAAATTGTTCTGTAGCAAAATTCAAAAAGTCCAAGAGATTTGTGAGACACGATCGCCCTTTTCTAAACCCATGTTGAGTATCTTGAATCACTCTGTTTCCTTCCAGAAAACTAACTATTTTATCCTTGATAATTGATTCAAGTACCTTGCAGACTAGTGATGTGAGGCTTACTGGCCTATAGTTTTCAACTTTCCCTCTGTCTCCTTTCTTGAAATAGGAACTACATTTGCCCTTTTCCAATCGGTTGGAATTTCATTTTGTGAAACTGATCTACAAAATATTATACTGAGTGGAATTGCCAATTCTTTTTCAGCTTCCTGCAATACCCTAGCATAGATTCCATCACGTCCTGCTGCCTTGTTTGGCTTTATTTTCCTGACATAATTCAAAACAACATCACTGTCAATGAAATCAACATCATGTAACTGATCACCTGTTGCTGGGCTGTGGTTCACAGTTGGCAGATTTGTCACATCCTCCAATGTAAACACTGATTTAAACTGCTTGCTCAATTCCTCAACCATCTCACTATCCTCACTCAATATAATCCCATGTACTTCCAGTGGACCAATTGTGCTTGAAACTTTACTTAGCTTGTAGAAACTAAAGAACTTTTTACTGTCCCCATTACAGTTCCTAGCCAAATCCAATTCTTTTGCTCGCTTTGCTGCTCTGGTTTTCTGTTTCACAGCGTCTCTAGCTTTTTGATACAACCTTAGATTTACTATATTTGAAGCTTCCTTAAATACTCTAAATGCATCTTTCTTAGCCTTAATTGCTTTTGTCAAATCTGGTGTAAGCCATGCTGGCTTTCCTACTCTCCTTTTGCGCCTTTGCTTTTGGGGGACATGTCTAATCGGAATTTCCCTCAAGTAAGATTTGAACTTTTCCCACATTTCACAGGCATTTAATTCGGAGAATTCTTCTTCCCATTTTATGGCACTTAAAGCTGCTCTCAGGCAGTCAAAATCTGCCCTGTTAAAATTTGGAACCTTTGCCAAATTATCCTTGATTGTCCCTGCTACATGTGCCTTGAATCTCACTATGTTATGGTCACTTCTTCCCAGAGTTTCTCCTACAGTCAAGTCTTGAACTAAATCACTTAAATCCGAGAAGACAAGGTCCAAGAATGAGCCCTGCCTAGTTGGTTCTGTTACAAACTGGTGTATTGTTGTGTCCTGAGCACAGCCCGTCTAGCGGCCGAGTGAGGAACTCGGGGTTTCACGCCCAGCCGGCAGAGGGGTCATCCGGTGACCCCGGCCGGCCGGCGGGAGTTGTGTTGCGTGAGGAGTCGAGAGCGGACTGGTGTCAGAGCGTCGGATCGTGCCTTGCGTTGATACAATACTAAGTGCCTTGTCCGCCGCTGGTGCGTGTTTGTGACCCATCGGAAGAGGAAGACAGGAAGGGATAGAACACTTGGCGACCAGGAGCGTTCGGAATCGCGGAGGATTGCATACCTGTTCAGACTGGCGGAGTGCTGCGTTTGGGTCGGAGTGACAGACGCACCAGTTGGCGGGCACTGCGGACGCGATCTACCCTCGGTTTTGTGCGTGCGAGTCACCGGGACGAGGAGTCTGATTGTGGCGGAGCCGCCGAAACCATCTCGCGGATTTCCCCGCGTCGCACGTGGACGAGGCGGCCGCCATTTTTCCCGTCCGGACGTCCCCGCTGCGTGTATGGCGGGACAGTACTCGACTCGCGCGTAGGCGCAAGGAAGAACGCCATGGGCGCCTAGCTACAGCGCGACCTGGACCAAGGCCGGTGGCCGCGGGGGTGTGTGGCGGTGCGTTCTGTGCGGTGCTGTGCGTGCTTAGCGCATCTGGGAGGACTGCCGGTCGGCTGCTGTGACTCCGTGACTACATCGCATGGCTACTGCTGCTCTGGGTCTGCCGGGGGTGTCACCCTATCAGATCGGCCATGACTTCGAGCGGTGGCTGCACAGCGTCGAGGTCTACTTGGCCGCACTGGACATTGTGGCCGAGGGACGGAAGACGGCAGTGCTCCTGCACTTGCTGGGTCCTGATTTGCAGGAGGTATATACCACGCTGCCAGCACCTCACGGGGTGCAAGGAGAGTATGCTACATGCGTCTCCAAGCTACGGGCCTACCTTGCACCAGAGCGTAACGCCATCGCTGAAAGGATGGCGTTCCGGCGCATACGGATGCAAGAGGGGAATCCTTTGAAGGCTTCCTCGCACGGCTGCGGTTGGCGGCAGGGAGGTGTAACTTCCCTGGTGAGCAGCTCACAAACGCGCTCAGGGATCAGGCCATCGCAGGCAGCAGGTCTCGCCTGCAGGAGAAGCTGCTCCAGCGTGCTGCTGAGAAGGGTGATGGGTTGACCCTACAGGAAGTGGCTGCCCTGGCGCGGGCAGCTGAGCAGACGCAAAAGCTGGTACTGGAGATGCAGCAGGCCAGTGTGGCGGAGTACCAGCCACAACAGCAGGTTCAGGCAGTTCAGCCACAGCGGCGGCCGAACCCAGCGCCAGGTAGGGCCCTGACAGGGGACAAGAAGGCCTGCTTCAAGTGTGGGCAGTACGGTCATTGGAAGCGGGACTGTCCGGAGCAAGCACGGCAGAGCAGGGTCAAGGGTCTGCGGTGTTTCGAATGTGGACGAATTGGACATATGCGTCGCAACTGCCATCAGCAGAGCAAGGTGAAGCTAGTGCAGCAGAGCAGTGGCGAGGAGACCGAAGCTGGCGATTGGCAAGTGAATGCCATTCTGCCCGAAGGGGCGGAGTATGCCAAGGTCCGGGTCAACGGGCAGCATCTGACCATGCTAGTGGACACTGGGTCTCCAGTCAGCATTGTCAGCAACTGCACAGCCCTCCCTGCCCTTAAGCTGCGACCCTGTCGGCTGCGACTGACCTCATTCACAGGCCAGACCATCCGCCTGCGGGGCGAGGGGGAGGTGCTGGTGCAGGCAGGTGGCCAGTCTGTGCGCCTGCGTCTGGTGGTGTCGGACATCGGTCCACACCGCCCTCTGCTGGGACGGGAGTGGCTCAAGGTGCTGAAGAAGAGGGCAGAGCTTGATGCACCTGCGGTTTGCCCAGTGATGCCCGGGCTGACACTGCAACAGGTGATTGAACGACACCAGAGTGTGTTCGGGGAGGAGTTGGGCAGGATTCCCACCAAGGTGTCACTGAAGCTGAAGCCGGGGGCCCAGCCAGTGTACCGGCGGGCCAGGCCTGTGCCCTTCGCCCTCCAGGATGCCATCGAGCGCGAGCTGGACAGATGGGTTAGCCAGGGCATAGCAGAGAAGGTGCAGCCTGGCGACTTCTCTGGCTGGGGCACACCTCTGGTGCCTATCCCCAAGCAAGATGGAGTGCGACTGTGTGCAGACTACCGGATCACAGTCAACCCTCAGCTGGAGCCATTGAAGTACCCGATGCCCACGCCAGAGGCGCTCTTCGCCAGCATCAAAGGCAGGAAGTTTGCCAAGCTGGACTGTCGGAACGCATATTTGCAGTGCGAGCTGGACGACAAATCCAAGGACGTGACGACAGTCACCACGCACCGAGGTTCGTTCCGTATGAACAGACTGCCCTACGGCATCAGCGTCTGTGGGGCGGTGTTTCAGGCCATCATGGACCGTGTGCTGGATGGTCTCCCCGGGGTTGTGTGCTACCTCGACGACATCCTCGTCACGGCAGACGGTGACCGTGAGCTACTCCAGCGGTTGGACAGGGTCCTAACGCGACTGGAGGACAACGGAATGCGGCTCAAGAAGGAAAAGTGCGAGTTTGACTTGCATGAGGTGGTGTACCTCGGGTGGAGGGTGTCGGCAACAGGATTGCGCCCTCTGGAGGAGAAGACCAGCGCCATCAAGCGGGCACCGGAACCGCAGAACGTCCACCAGCTGAAGTCTCTGATCGGCTCCATCAGCTACTACCAGCGGCTGTTGCCAAACCTGGCGACGGTCCTGGCTCCGCTGTACGCTCTGCTGAAGAAGGACGTGAAGTGGAAGTGGACCGAAGCCTGCTCAGCGGCCCTGACCCGCATAAAGCAGATGCTGGTAACAGCGCCGGTTCTGGTGCGGTACGATCCGGCTCTGCCTCTGCGGCTGGTCACAGACGCCAGCTCAACCGGCCTGGGAGCGGCTCTGCTCCAGGCGATGCCGGACGGGATGGAACGACCAGTACAATACGCTTCCCGGACCCTGAGCCCCACTGAGCGCAAGTACGCCCAAGTGGAGAAGGAGGCACTGGCCGTGTCCTTCGGGGTCAAACGGTTCCACCAGTTTGTCTTCGGGCGGCCTTTCACCCTGGTGGTGGACAACAGGACTCTGTCACGGATCTTAAGCCCTGACCGGGAGCTGCCGTGCCTGGCCGCGGCACGTATGCAGCGCTACGCGCTCCAGCTGGCTGCATATCAGTACCGGGTGGAGCTACGTCGCACCGATGCGATGAGGGTAGTGGACACCCTGTCGCGGCTGCCGGTCTCCAACCCGGCGGACGAGCGGGCGGCGGCAGAAGAGGAGGCGGAGCATAGCAGTGGCTGCGTGCTTTTCGTCGCGGACGAGGGACCAGGTCTGACTGCTCGCGACATCGCCACGGCCACGCGGCGGGATCCAGTGCTCGCCCGAGTACTGGCGGCGGTGCGATCCGGCTGGCCGGCGGTGGTGGACCCTGACCTTGTCCCGTTCAAGACTCGACAAGAGGAACTCTCCACAGACGCCGACTGCGTGCTCTGGGGCGGTCGGGTCCTGGTGCCGCGTGGGCTTAGGAGTGCCGTGAAGAAGGAGCCGCACGAAGGACACTTCGGATCCACGAAAATGAAGCAGCTGTCGCGGCGGTTCGTCTGGTGGCCGGGGCTGGACGCCGAGCTGGAGGCGCTGGCGCGCGACTGCGACGCCTGCGTCGCCAGGAGGGCAGCGCCCCCTCACGCGGCTCGGCACGCCTGGGAGCCCGCCAGCGGGCCATGGCAGCGCATCCATGCCGACTTCATGGGCCCGATGTTGGGCTGTAGCTTCCTCGTCGTCGTGGACAGTTATTCCAAGTGGCTGGAGGCGGTACCGATGAAGACAACGACGGCCGGCCGGACAGTGGCCGTAATGAGGGACATGTTCGCTCGGCTGGGGCTGCCACTGCAAGTAGTGACTGACAACGGCCCTCAGTTCGCCAGCCACGAGTTCGCCACTTTCATGCGAGCCAACGGCATTCGTCACGTTCGCGTCGCTCCGTACCACGCCTCATCAAACGGGTTAGCGGAGCGGGCGGTCGGCACGTTGAAGAACGCCCTGAGGACGACCGTGGCTGCGGGCGGCGGAGTGGACCTCGCGTTGGCCCGCGCACTGATGGCCTACAGGGCGACTCCGCATGCGGCCACAGGGCGTACGCCAGCGGAAATG
>JAOTOM010001303.1:0-17500 GCA_034440615.1 Ashinkailepas kermadecensis
TATCTCTATCTCTATCTCTATCTCTATCTCTATCTCTATCTCTATCTCTATCTCTATCTCACTCTTATTCTTACTCTCACTCACTCACTCACTCTCTTCCGGCCGTCGCCTGCCCCGTATAGCTCCTCAGGCTCCTGACGAGCTATACATAATGCTACACAACACTTTACATAATGCCAGTATCAAACATCTCCCAGCTAATACCATTCCTAAAGTACTCAATAAAATGTGGAAAAGATGTATGTTGCTATCGTCATGGCGCGAGGCGTTTATCATACCTGTCTGCAAGCCAAACAAAACTGACAAGGATTCACTTCGCTATCGGTTTATATCACCGACCTGCTCCCTCTGTAAATTGTTGTTGTTTTTTTGGAACGGTGACTTACAACTGATGTGGTTTTTTTAACGCAGTCACCTGCTCACTACGGTGCAGAGTGATTTCCGTAAACATCGTAGTGCATTTGACCATATTTTAGTACCTGATTCCGTTGTACGTTTGGGTTTTATGAAGGGATGCCATTCTGCTGCGATATTTTTCGATGTCGACGGTGCCTATGATATTGCATGGCGACACGGCATCCTAATTGGCATAGAGGTCCGATGGCGTTTTTCTTGACCAACTGTTTAGTTAAAAGAACGGCTCGCGTTATAATAGGTGGTTACCTCTCTTACACCGTCCAACAATTTGGTGGGGTTCCGCAGGGAAGTGTGTTGAGTGTCATTATGTTCGCTATTGTTATCAACGATGTGGGTGGCACACTACCAACATCAGCATGACGAGCACTATTTATGGATGATTTTGCAATGTGGTGCTCATTTTTCACGGTACGGACGGTAGAAAGGCAGCTCCAACTGCCCGTTGTAAATTGAAAGAGTGATGTGACAAATCTGACTTGAATATGTCCACTTGAAGGTCGAAAGCTGTTTATTTTTTTTTACCGTAAACACCGTTTCGCAGATCCAACGACCAAGATGAATCCCATCCCACTCAGACCGGCTGCCAGGTTTCTTTGTGGTGGATGGATCGACATATCACATACAAACCATCATTATTAACCTAGCAAGGCAATGTACAAAGGGCTTCCAGATGATGAATACCTTCTCCAGGTGTTCATATGGGGCTGACAGATATGTCTTGCTTCTTATATACTTTCGTTTTAAAACACTTATGCGTTATAAATTTGACAATCGGTGTTTTATTTATGATTGAGCATGTGATACTTCCAAGCGCCGGCCTGATATTATCCATAACACAGCCATTCGCGTTGACACCGGAGGTTTTCGCACCTCTCCGTCTAAGAGTGCTATGGCAGAGGTGGACGAACCCCCCACCCGCACTCCCACCCATTGCGCTGCGCCGCACATTATCGGCAGCGAGATATGCACGTGGGGTCGCCCAGAACCGAGAACATCCATCATATCCGTGTGCATTTCCGGGATGGTCTGTGCCACGTCAGCCTCGCAGTCAGCGCGGCTTACCCTTTTGTTGGCGCATTATTTCGACACTTCATAGCTGCAAGATCAGACCCGGTTGTGTGACACGTAATGTTACTCCCGTCAACTCCTACCTGGCAGGTTGTAGGACCACACATTGATATTGCTTTGTCATGTTCAAAAGTGGAGAGGTATGCCCAGCGATGCTTCAAATGGTGGCTCTTAAAATACACGAATATCACGATCTCTCGCAGACTTCTACGGACGAGGCGACGAATGTTCCTACTTCAGTCGATCCGGTGTTGGGTCTCCTTACCAAAACGTGCGTCCATTTTTACTCCTGAATTGCATGCCATTTTCAAAACGGTTCATTGTATGAAGGGCGATCAGTTTGCGAAGCACTTTGTTTTCACTGATTCTCTAAGCAGCCTTTTGGTAATGCAATTGTTCAATCAGGATAACCGACTTGTTGCATAATTCTACGGGTTGTGGAATCACTAAACCTAATGAGTAAGACTACTGTCTTTTACTGGACTCCCTATCACATCGGGCTGGTTGGAAATGAAACTGCTGACATGGCTGCGAAGGCCGCTATCAATAGTGGTCGCGTCGTTTCCTTATGACTCCCTCCGATAGATCTATATTCATCGATATAATCGTTTATGCGATCAGAATAGCAACGAATCTGGAGCTGAAAATGTAGCAAGTTAAGGGTCCTAACGCCGACACTAGGGCTATGGTGGTCCTCTCACCTGGTCGGGCGATGGGAAGAAGTTACGTCTGAGGATAGGACATACCCTAACCACACATGCACTGACCGGTACCGACATGTCCACGTTGCTCTGCCCTGCTTACTGTACATTGTATCATGGTAGCATTTTCACCGTTGGAACCACGGCGCCGCCAGTATTTTGTAAGAGCAAACACCGACTCCTTGCGTATGCTACTGGGCGACGACTCGGAGGTCGCGGCGTCTGGTAGCATCTCTGCATTCCTTCAACAAGCAAACTATAGCGTGTTATAACATCCTCCTTGATAAATAATATTCAACTTAAATCAATATCTAACTTGAGGGACATCACATTTAAGTCACCTGAAACCACAGTTATGGGTACTTTGTTGTTAACGTACCCCTAGATATCAATTCATCAGCACGTGTGACGCTCCGAGACCGGCTGTCGGACCGTCTCTCCGCCATGACCCGTCACTTGTGACTCAAGACAGACTTCACCCGTCACTTGTGACTGGAGACAGAGACTTACCCGTCACTTGTGACTCGAGACAGAGACTTGACCCGTCACTTGTGACTCGAGACACAGACTTGACCCGTCACTTGTGACTCGAGACAGAGACTTGACCCGTCACTTGTGACTCGAGACAGAGACTTGACCCGCCACTTGTGACTCGAGACACAGACTTGACCCGTCACTTGTGATTCGAGACAGAGACTTGACCCGTCACTTGTGACTCGAGACAGGGAACTTGACCCGTCACTTGTGACTCGAGACAGAGACTTTACCTGTCACTTGTGACTCGAGACAGGGACTTGACTCGTCACTTGTGACTCGAGACAGACTTGACCCGTCACTTGTGACTCGAGACAGAGACTTAACCCGTCACTTGTGACTCGAGACAGAAACTTGACCCGTCACTTGTGACTCGAGACAGGGACTTGACTCGTCACTTGTGACTCGAGGCAGGAAACTTGACCCGTCACTTGTGACTCGAGGCAAGGGACTTGACTCGTCACTTGCGACTCGAGGCGGGAGACTTGACCCGTCACTTGTGACTCGAGGCAGGAGACTTACCCGTCTCTTGTGAATCGAGGCAGGGGACTTGACCCGTCACTTGTGACACTGGAGGCAGAAGACCTAACCTTTCACCTGTGGCACCCCGAGATCGGCTGACTGACCGTCTTTCCGCCATGCCCCGTTCGCGCCGGCTGCGTACGACTGTCGGACAATGATTGTGGTCCTACGCAATAACGTGCCATCCCCCGGGAAATCACAGCGGCATAGGACAAAACCTCCATGCGCAGCACACACGCACGTCCGGTCACCTTAAATGGTTTCGGTCACCCATCGAGCACAGCACACCCACGCAGACACGCAGAACACAAGCGTTTTTCGACACACATGTCATCGTCAGCGTGGGGTGTGGGGTGGTCTGAGCAGATTGGAGCGATGTGCTTGGCTAGCGGATGCGCGGCCGAGGACGAGGTGGCTCGTGGCTGACCTGGTCCGGCTCTGGCTTTCGGTGCTGTCGTAGGTCGGCCGCTCGCGCTGCCGGCTGGGGTGGGCCGGCTGATGGACGAACAGGCGCGGACGGACGGACGGACGGACGGACGGACGGACGGACGGACGGACAGACGGACGGACGGACGGACGGACGGACGGACGGACGGACGGACGGACGGACGGACGGACGGACGGACGGACGGACGGGCGGACTGGCGGACTGGCGGACCGGCGGACCGGCGGACCGGCGGACCGGCGGACCGGCGGACCGGCGGACCGGCGGACCGGCGGACCGGCGGACCGGCGGACCGGCGGACGAACGGACGAACGGACGAACGGACGAACAGACGGACTATCAGACAGACGGACAGGCCGATGGACAGACGGACGGGCCGACGGACGGGCCGACGGACAGACGGACGGGCCGACGGACGGGCCGATGGACAGACGGACGGGCCGACGGACGGGCCGATGGACAGACGGACGGGCCGACGGACGGGCCGATGGACAGACGGACGGACCGACGGGCGGGCCGATGGACAGACGGGCGGCTGCCAGCAATACAGCTGAGGCTTCATTACGGTGGTTGTCGGTGGGCGGCCCGGCCCGGCCCGGGGCCTTGATTAGCTGATGGCGGCTGCTGGCACCTGCTCCTGCCGCGGCTCCACCTCCTCATCGTGGTCGCCGCGGACGGCATCGGTGGGTGCATGTGCGGCGGTTAGCCGTCAGCTGTCGGCAGACAGCTGACGGCTGACGCATTGCTGATGCAATGCTGCCGTGTTCAGTTGTGCATCAGTTGTGCATCATATTGCACAATTGTTGCTGGTGCACAATGCACAGTAAGGCGAGCCATTTCTAATTTTTGTTTGGAAAATGGTACCTCACGGAACATGATCTGGATAAGCAGGAGGGGTTCGATACATTTTTAACGGAAATCAAACAATGTTTACGGGTCGCTCATGGAGGTTTTGAATTGTTGAAATAAATAGCTCAAATGGTTTTCCCCTGATAAAGCCCAGACTCGGGAAATGTACCACCGTATGTTCTCGGAAAATCATATCAGATAATGCAAATCGTGACCACCGCACGATAACAACTGACCCTCCAAGTCAGATCGAAGGTCCGATTTTCGCAAAAAATTGGACATTTTAATTCTAACGCAACGTTCTGTTAACTGTTGTTAGCAGTGGTGTCGCCACGAAATTCTTTCAGGGGAGGCAATGCTGGAAGGGGGCCTCCTGCTCCCCGAAAGGGGCCTCCTTTTTTTTGAGACTCTTGGTATCGTTCAAGAATGGGAAACATGATTTCATATTGATGTCTTGTTTGTTCTTGGCATAGTGCATCATTTACACAAAACGCAATAGCAATAATAATTTTTTTTTCGCTGAGTACTGAGCCATGCCAGGGTATAAATAAGTAAATGTGGATAAATACGTAAGTGCCAAAACAAACCAATGTCTTAATGCTTTCTCGACCAGAAGAATCTTCCCGTTCGCCTCTAGATTCCAGCGAGCTGGCGGGGCTGGTGCCGAACTTATCTTAAATATATCTCCCATTGATCAACCCACTTCTATGTCCACCAAGTCTAACTGAATATAGCTAGATTCACCAATACTGTTAGTCATTCCCACCAAATTGATGTCATAAGTAAGCTTAAACGACCATTTCTCAGTCCTAGGACGATAATTTCGCGAAGGTGACAACGAGAAGTGGATTGAATTGGTTTTATTATCGCCATCTTAAGGATTTATTCATTTTTATAACATTTGGTGTTGGCTGTAAGGCACCTGGCACACAAGCTAAAATAATAAATCCTCAGCAAATAAATTCACGGCAAGAACAAGCATTGAACAACAGTGCATACATGACAATGCAACAATGCAACAAAGGCAATGCAGAAATATTGCAAAACTTTCAAATTCCACGCCGTCACGCCCATGGTTTTCGCTGTGCTGCACCGTTTTGTAAATGACGTCGTTGAGAAGGCATTGAAGCTGGGAAGCTCTAATCATGCAGGCTGTAATCACAGAAGACAAGTTTGTAGGAAGAAAATGCATTTATAAACATCATTCCTCCCAATTTGTATGGGGCATCGGTGTTGTTTTGTATGCTTGCGAGGGGGAATTTGCTCCCTCAATGTTTGCTTTGCCCCATGTTTCTGAAAGTTATTGGGAGACCAGTGGCGTACCTATATTTCCGTCAAAGGGGAGGGTGGGAAACGTATTTGGAGGGGTCTACCTACCCCATTAAAAAGTCCTCGGATTTGGATCACAATTTTGTCAAAGGGGACCTTTTTAAATAAAATAATTGGTGATCAACTGAATTGTCATATGGAGGGGCCTAATCTACCACTATCGCTTCTAATTCGTCGGATTTCAACCCTAACTCCCCCACCCTGTTAGAATGTTTTATTTTAATATTCCTTGATAAGTCACCTACACTGCTGAAATTATACCTATTCAAATCACTTTAAAATGTAAAATTCCCCAATTTCAGACACTCCAGTTCATAGCGCCCGGTCGCCACGACGTCAACGTTCCTGCACATGCACACCCATCTTGCGCATTCGGCGCATTCGCCACACTTCGTGCGATGCTACGGTTTCTGCTAGGCCTGCTACATTTTGCTAATTGCTGCCACATGATAGACTTGCGCCATATTTGACGTGATGGAATGCTTCGTATGGACGTTCGCTGCGAAAATTCTATTAATTAAATTCGATCATTAGTTCCCTATTTCCAGCATTTTATGGTGGTTAAGAAATGCGGATACCCGCTGAGCTTTGATTAAATATGCTCCCAGATTGGCTACCGGACAGAGGCCGTGTCTCAGTGTTCTTTTTTGGACCTGTTTCGTCTTTCTTCGTCTACGGATGTGCCTTAGGGCTTCAATCCATTTTTGTTAGGAGCCCAACACATTTTCGAAACCCCTGCTCGTTTTAGGGTTTGTTGCTTTTTTGTGCACCGATTATTTTTTTTAGGTGTCGGGGCGCTTTCAAAGATCCAGATGTGTTTATTTAGTGCTCGGTCTTTTTTTCGTTTTGGGACCATGCTGCTTTTTGCGGCCCCAGCCTCTTTTTCAGGCCGTTGTGCAGTCGCATGGCCCCTGTGTACCTTGAGAGCTTCAGGTTTTTAAGTTTTTTTTAGAGCTCCCGGTATGTTTATTTAAGGCTGCAACGCATGTTTTATGGCCCTGTCGCTTTTTGCGAGACTGTACGCTTTGGAGGGCCAGTTGCACTTTCGGCCTCCGTTGTGCTCTTAGGGTCCCGCTGTGTTTATTTGGGGCTCCTGACGCACATTTGTGGGGCCCAAGTGGAATTTTGGGGCTTCGGTGCGATTTGTCTGGGTCCCAGCGCGACTTATCGCGCCCAGGCGCGTGGTTCCGAGGACCCAACGCTAGTTTCCTGAGCTCAACGCGATTTTTGTGGATCTCTTCGGAATTTTCTTTAAAGTCCGAATCCCGGTATGATTTTTCGAGCCCCTGGCGCCATGTTTTTGTATCTCACCTCAATTTTTTTTCGAGCTCCGGTATGCTTTTCTGGACCGTACGTGATTTGTGAAGGCATCTGATGATATGTTTGGTGCTCCAGAGCCATTGTCCTGATCCGGACAGTTATTTTTTGGGGAATCCCTCCTTATTTTGGAAGGCTCCGGTTTGATTTTTTTGGGGGGTGGGGTGGGGGATACCGATGCGATTTTTGGGGTCACACTGTGCTTATGTGGGGCCCTAGAGGCCAATTTTTGGGAGCCCCGACGTGAATGTTTGATGCCCAAACCAAATTTGTGGGACTACCGATGGAAATTGTGGGTCCCGAACGCGATATTTGGGGAACCGGTTCGAGTTTGCGGGACGCTTTGTACTTAGCTGTTACCCCAACGCGATCTTGGTGGTTCCTGTTGCAGATTTTCGGGCATCGGAGCGAGTTTTCTGGGCCCGCCGTATTTATCGGGTCAGCCCCCTGCGGGAATTCTGGTGGACCGACGCGAATTTGTGTGGCCCCAGCGCGACTTTTTGGGGCCCCGGCACAATTCTTGGGAGCTTATCCCTCTTAGGAGAGAGGGGACATTTGCCCCTTCGATATGCCACTGCGGCCACCGAAGTGGGTTTTTTTTTTCAGCCGATGGCATCTTTCGGAGTGTAAAAGCCCAGGTAATTTTTTCCGAACCTGTTCTTAATTTGCCGGTGCTGGGGTCGATTCGATCGGGTCTCGATGTGCACTTTTTGGACATCGAGTTCTATCTTTTGAACGGTCCTTATGTGATATTTTTGGGTCCCGTACGATTCTTCGGTCTCCCGGTGCGATTTTTTTCTCACGATGCCTTGACACGTTTTTCCAGTGCCCAGCGGGTTTTTGGGGGACTGACCCGATTTTTGAGGCCGTAGAGTGACATTCCGGTTGATAAATTATTTGTTAGGGCAGCTGCAACTTTTGGGGCCTGGCGCGACCTTTTGGGCTCCCAGTGTGATTTTCAAGGGCTGCGACGCGACTTTTTTTAGTCCAATGCAATCTTTTGTGACCCGACGTCATTTGCTCGGATCCATAGCGCGAGTTTTAGCGACCTCGACACTTTTTGGGCGTTCAACACGTTTTGGAGACTTCTGGCGTCATTGTTACGGCCCCAGAGTGATTATCGATGTCCGGATTGTTTTTCGTCGCCCCGGCTTCATTTCTGTCCCAATGAGACTATTAGGGAACGGTACGACCTGTCGTGCCCCTAGCGTGATTTTCATGGTCCGGGCGTTACTTTTTGGTATCCCCAGGCTCAGCGGGATTTTCAGGGGCTCCGGCCGGCTCTTTTTGGGACCATGTCTTGATTTTCAAGTACACCAGCACGACTCGTATAATTTCTTATGGGCTTCTTGCAAATTATAGGCCTCCTCTCGCGTCATAGGGTTCTCGTCCCATTTCCTGGAGCCTCCTTACCGGTTTTCGATGTCTTCTCGTGTCCTACCCTCCTCCATATTCAATGGCCCCTCTCCCGTCTTGGAGGGCCTCCTCCTACATCCTGGGGCCCCTTTAACATGGCATGGGCCTCCTCTCATGTTCCAGGGGCATCCTCTGCCAAATTAGGGGCCTCCTGCCATGCCTCGTGGGCCTCCTCCTTTGTCCTGGCAAAGCCTTTCTTGGGGGACCAGGGACTCCTCCCAGGTCTTGGGGGCATCTTCAACTTTGGAGACCTCACCTCCTTCCATACCTGCTACCACTCACATCTTAAGGGCCTCCTCTCATTTCCTGGGAACTCATTCCGGTTTTCGGGGCCTCATTCGGTCCTGTAGACCTCCTATTCCGTCTTGAGGGACTCCTCTCGAGTCCGGCAGGGGCCTCCCTTTCTCTTCTAGAGACCTTATTCAAATTAGGGGCCTCCTCTCACGTCTTGGAGGTCTCCTGCTCTGCGCTTTGATTCGATCTTTGCCCATTTTAAGGGTGGCCTTTTATCTCCTGGTGGACTCCTCTTCTCTCCCAGGTGCCTCCTCTTCAAAATTATAAGCAACCTTTCCTATATCAGTTCCCTTGTCATTTCCTGGGGACCTTCTTACCCGTCTTGGAGCATTCTGTCTCGCCTGGGAGTCATCCCTCTTATCTAATGGCCTTTCTCTCCTATTTTAGGGGCCTCCTCGTTCATCACGGGGTCTCATTTCCAATCTTGTGTCGTTCTCTTCCGAATTACGTGTCGCCTGCCACGTTTCTGGATCATCCTTTTCTATCTTGGTGGAACCTTACCCATTTTGGGGCCTGTTTTGGCGTCTCCGAAACCTCATTTCATATACACTGGCTTTCTCTTCCGTCTTAGGGCCTCCTCTCATTTTATGGGGCCTCTTTTCCCGTATTTGGGCCTCCTTTGCAATCCTGGGGGCCTCCTTTGCAATCATGGAGGCCTCCTTTGCAAACCTGGGATCTCATTTGCAATCATGGGGGCCTCCTTTGCAATCCTTGGGCCTCCATTGCAATCATGGGGGCCTCCTTTGCAATCCTTGGGGCCACCTTTGCAATCATGGGGGCCTCATTTGCAATCATGGGGGCCTCCTTTGCAATCATGGGGGCCTCCTTTGCAATCCTGGGGACCTCCTGTGCAAACCTGTGGGCCTCCTTTGCAATCCTGGGGGTCTCCTTTGCAATCATGGGGGCCTCCTTTGCAATTATGGGGCCTCCTTTGCAATCATGTGGGCCTCCTTTGCAATCATGGGGCCTCCTTTGCAATCACGGGGGCCTCCTTTGCAATCCTGTGGGCGTCCTTTGCAATCCTGGGGGCCTCCTTTGCAATCCTGGGGGCCTCCTTTGCAATCATGGAGGCTTCCTTTGCAATCCTGGGGGGGGGCCTTTGCAAACCTGGGACCTCCTTTGCAATCATGGGGACCTCCTTTGCAATCATGTGGGCCTCCTTTGCAATCATGTGGGCCTCCTTTGCAATCATGGGGGCCTTCTTTGCAACCACGGGGGCCTCCTTTGCAATCATGGGGCCTCCTTTGCAATCCTGGGGGCCTCCTTTGCAATCCTGGTGGGCCTCCTTTGCAATCCTGGGGGCCTCCTTTGCAATCCTGGGGCCTCCTTTGCAATCTTTGGGGCCTCCGTGCCAATTGTCGGCACTCTCTTGATTTCTGGGGCCTCCTATCCTCTCCTAGGCAAATCCTTTTTCAAATTAGGGGCCTCCTCTCACGTCTTGGAGGCCTCATCACCTGTGTTTGAAGCCTCATTATCCTCTTAGCAGGGCGCTTTTGTGTCATTGTCCCAAATCTTCTTTCCTAGGGTCCTCCCCTTCCAAAATATGGGCCTCATCTGGCTGGTCTCAGTGGCCTTCTCTCATTCCTGCGGAGACCTCCTTACTCATATTGGGGCTCCCTCTTGCGTCCGGAGAAATATCTCCTATCATTCCTTGTTTTCTATTGTAGGAGCCTCCTCTTGCATCTTGGGGGCCTCGTTTTCCAAATTAAGAATATCCTGCCACCAATCGGAAGCCTTCTTGTCTAATCTGGGTGCCTTCCTGCCCGTCTCGGTCGCATCCTTTTCGTCCTGGGGCCTCCTCCCAATCTCTGTCCTACGTCGCTTATTAGAACCTGATTAGATTTCGCGGGAGCCTCGTTGCCAGTCTTGGGGCCTCCTTGACAGCATGATCTTCTGTCTCGTCGGCCTCCTTGCTCACCTTTTTTCCTGTGCATTTTCGGATAGGGGCCTCCTCAAATGTCAGGGGGCGGCCCCCCCCCCAGTCTCACGGCAGAAGGGGCGACTGCCCCCTCTGCCCCCCCCCCGGTGGCGACGCCCCTGGTTGTTAGACCTTCTGCACGTGTTTCATAAACTTTCGTGGACACTTGCCGTTCTGGTGACACCTTATGTCGTTCATTTATGCCTACATGTGCCACGTCAGGTCGGTCCCTGATACTACTTCCAGGAGTTGAATTCCAAACACGTGACATCAGTTGGCCCTGTGCATTAAATCTGGAAGACAGCTGGCAGTCTAGGTGGTCTTCTACTCAGCGAGGTAAACGGGCCGCAACAGGGTTTTTCTTCCGTTTGGATTCAATTGTATGGCAAATCATCGGCCTGACTGAAAGAGGAGAAAAGTTGCTGGAGGTATTTATATTTACGGTATTTTTCAACTCGTTATTTGGGCTTACGGGCGCATCGACTGCGTTGGTCACACAGGGTATTTTTGAACTCATTTTTACTGTCTGTTTTCTGTTGTCTGTCTGTTGTCTGTCTGTTGAACATCATTCCGATTCCACGCATGGGTAAGCAATGCTTACTTTTGCGACCCTTGAACACCGCCTCTGGGCCCGGCAGGACGTGACCGAAGCCGACCGTGGCGATGCCAGTTTGGCAGCACAGTGCTTAAGTTGTGCTCTGGGTGGCCGCGGTGGGAGCACCCGGTCCCGTGACGTAACCGACGGGTCGACCAGCAGTGTCGCTTGCTCAACGCGGCCTGACTCCAAACGTGACTCCAAACGTCCATCACGGTCGAAACAAAGCGAAGCACCAGCAGCAGTCAGCCATGTGTGTGTGTGATGCCGCTGGGCAGACAACAGCCAGGACTTCTTCTGACGAGTTGGCTGAGACCGTGCCCGCCCCCCCCCCCCCCCAGTCAGTGACCACCCACCATTGCTTTAGCATTGCTGGTGGAGGCGAGTCTGGTTGCGTTGGCTCATGGTTCCCCAGTCGCCCATGGGGTCCCCAGTCAAAATTCAGTAGATGAAGCCTTTAGAACAGCCCTGGAAGTAGACGTGCCTTCAGCATTTCTGTTAAAATGCTGAACGTGTTGCGATGCTACGAAATAGGTGCATGCAGCGTGGCATCTATGCCGTAACAGTGACAGTACCTATGTCGTAACAGTAACAGTACCTATGTCGCAGCAGTAACAGTACCTATGTCGTAACAGTGATAGTACTTATGTCGTAACAGTAATGAGACTCGCCGTGGCGCCAGATTTCTCGTGACACCAGTTTTCCTTGTGGTTCTCTGCTTAGTGTTAATAAATCAAAAATGCAGTGACGAACATCGCGACATTCGAGATGCGTGTGCAAATATGCACTTGACAACCGTCTTCCCAAGAGGTGCTTGTTTATTGGGTGATTCACGACGCACTTTATGGACATTCACTGCTAATAGCGCCGCCCACACTGTTTCGCCGGTGGTCCGCCGGATTGGGAAATGTCCCGAGCGGTGCGAGTGTTGAACCCGAGACATTTGGTACCCAGAGCTCAACACCTTAACCACTCGGCCATCTCCGCCCCTGCCCAAAAGGTTGGTCAATTTCGAACCTGTGGGCGAAGAAAAGAGCGCCGCGCCGGAATCGCACCCAAATGATCAGTCTTGCCTGAGTTATTCCAGAGCCCGACAGGTGGCACATGAGTCGCGTCGCCTCCGACGAGTCTGGCGTCGCCCCAGAGACGGGCGGCAGTCGCTCGACCAACGCGGTCGGGGTGGCCGGGCTCGGCGTTCTCGCGCGTCGCCCTGAGCGCCCGTGGGCACCGCGCCACAGCCGCGACACGTGCCGCACGTGGCCGCACACGCGAGCGGCCTGCAGTGCGATGGCGGCGACGCGGCTCGCGGACAGATGATCACCGGCATTGATCGCCGACATTGATCGCCGACATTGATCGCTGCACGTGACCACCGTCCGGTGGCTGCTCGGCTGGCGGCGGCGCCTTGCGAAGTGGCACCAGTGACACAAGTGAGCCTCGAGGCGCGTGGCCAGCCAGCTGGTCCGGAGCCATGCCCATTCGGAAGGGAAACATCGCCACGCCCGGCTTGCACACCTACATCGAGATGATCATCAAGCGCTTTGATGGGCCCAGTAAGTGAGGTGTTGGTAGCAGGGTGCTAGTCGTTAGTGATATGTCGTGCCCAAAGGATTTACAATGCACGGTAAATACAGAGCACTCAGAGATAACTGCATGGGGTTGTTTATTACTGACAAATCGCAAATATCGTCCTAAGTGTAGCTTCATATTTAATTCTAGGGATCATGGACCACAGGACTTCCAGCCATGTTTTCGATTCAGCTCATTGCTGTTGCACCCAAAGAAATAACCTTAAACTGGTCCCAGCGCATGAATGCCTTGTGTGCTTTTTCTAATAAGCCACACCTGTGGACAGTACCATTTGGAGATTCCAGCCTCCTCCATTTGTTTTTTTTCCTCTTCGATCTCTCCGTCTTCAGAACTGGTCATTTACGTTGACTTCCCACTGGCTCTGAAGACCTCGTCAGAGTCATGGAGCGACCACAGACCATGACCACAAATGGCCACGTTCGAGTGGAAACAAATGAGTGCATTTGTGTCCATAGGCCTACGTCTCGCACACATTGTTCGAACGGGACACCGTCTTTATCAAAACCGATGCCCTTCAAGTGCCCCTCCCCCCATTACTCCCGTCCTTCCCACATGCATTTACATATATTTCGCACATGGGCCTCGATTTAGTATACATTTTTGTGTTATCGTCTGAGTAAAGCGCATGCACATCTTGAACATTCCCAAGGGTGCATTTGGAAATAACTCAGCTTAATTACAAACTACCGTTGCACGCCATGAATTGCTCCCTCACTTTCGCACTCGCACTGGTGAGAAATCTCCCCTCCGTTGCTCCGCAACATATCATCACGGTCTACTGCCACTATGGCGTTCTTCTTTACCCCAACTATGAATGAACCCCTTATGCTTCTAGTGATGCTCCGAATTTGAAGATTGGCTGGTGATTTCGACCTCGACCGTGCGTGGCAATAGAGAGGTCGCAGTGCGTGGCCGGTCGGATGATCTCTGGTTGGTGGCCGGACTACCCGTCGGGGGAGTGGGGCGGACATTCCGTCGAGTTCGGGACGGCACCGTACAGATGCCAGCATAACCTGGATACTTTGATCTGGAAGCCTGTAACATACGGGTGGTTTATGCATCAATGTACAACGAGAAGCGTTTCAGGAATAGGGGCTGCCCTCACTTTATCTGAATTAACGTAGCAATGGTGCCGTGAGGTTTATGATTGATATTGTTATCACATGCACCACTTACTAATTGGACAAAGATAAGCTGATGCATACAACTTTGTGCTGGCACCAATTCACACAGAACATTCTTGAGCTTGGTGGAATAGTTAGAAAACGTAAATATCACGATATCCTATCCCAGCCATCGCCAAACACTACGTTTTCACTGGGTGGCCTCTTGAATGTTCTACATTAGCAAAATGTCTGTCACCATCAGAGGCGCAGCCAGGGGGCGAGGCCGAGGCCCGGCCCCTTCTCTTAGCAACCGAAAATACACTGGATCAACCGAGAATTTCTGAAATTTCCGCCAAGGAAAAACCAAAATTTTCGGCGCGCTATGCGCGCCGAAGGTTTTCTCCGTTTCGCAACATTTATTTCGTCGGCCCCCTTTGGAAAGTCCTGGCTGCGCCATTGGTCACCATAATTTTGCAAGTTCAGCATCGTGGCTAACCTGGCGCTAAGTCGGAGCCCCATTAGCCCAATGGATCTCCTGGTCTAAAAGTGGGAAAGCATCACCCACCCGTCCTTTGCCCACCACCAGAATGCGTGTTAGAACAAACTTCTTCAGTTTAGACCAGTGTGGTGCGGCGTCGAAGAGTAAAATGTTTATTTTGGCCCAGAGCGTCGGTTCATGTGTGGGTGCTGGGTGCGAGCCAGCTTCGTATAATTGACGTGGATGCCATTAAATCCAGTCCATGGACGCTCCAAATATACTATCTCTATCTCTATCTCCATCTCTAAGAAGAAGCCGGTATTACGCGGTGGCATTGTTATTTATCAAGTGTTGGCATTCAATTTTGCGTGCTTATGTGTTTTTTGTTGAAGGAGTATAACTAAAACACCGATATAGTCCTCCCCCGCCCACACGCACGGCTTGTAGTCGCAGTGTAGTGCAGGAGAGCAGCAGAAGCTGCCGCCACCCTCCCCCACCCGCATGGCGTCATGTGGCGCCGACGCCTCTGGCGCAGACGGCGCCACATCCCGCTCCGACTGGGTCACGTGGCCGAGACCTTTAGAGCCACCCGGGCTGTGAGGTGGGGCGGGTATGACCCTGGGTACGGCCGACACACAGGGCTGATGTGAAGCGGTGGCATGCACAGACCAAGCTCCCCATTTGTTCCGGGCGTGTGACAGAGGGCGCTCTAGGCTCTGTCGACTGCCGATTGTCTGAGTCTCCTGTGAGTCTGGAGTCTCTGTCGACTCTACTACGTGACTCGGCTACTATTCAGGCACGCTGCTGAATTGGAAGGGATGGTTCCGTCCGATCCTGGATACCCCAGTAGCTGCCAATATATTGTCACATTCTTCGGATTTTCTTTATATTTTTGGGATTGGATTTTTGCTTTGGATTACTGCAGCGTTTCTAAGTAGCTCTGCAATAATTGTTGGTGCCTGCAAGGCCAAAGGTCCTGTCAGTTTAGGTCAGTCGATGGCTAAGTTTCGAAATCGTCATTGCATGTACGCGCTTTTCACACGTCCATCTTCGGATGAATTTAGCCAAATTATGCAATTATTGACCCGACATATTTATTCGCAGTCCGTCTACCATAACTCCACACAATGTATATAGTCACCGTACGCACTAATACGGTGGATATCCACACACAGTCCCAGAACCGGACTCGGGCATTGACGGGCATTTCCGTCAGATATTTGTCCCGCCGTCACCCGATGTGACGTATTTCTGGAGTTGGGTGGAGCGGAATATTGAGTATGGGAATTAATACACGACATGCATAATCTTCTATGCCCCAGGAGAACTAGCGGGTGATTACTGAAAATTGGGACTGAATGAAAGGCGGCGCGGTATTGTGTAAAGTTTGGATATCAATGGAAACAGAGCACCATTTTGAAACTCTGGCACTGTACTGAACCTCTGGCACTATTACTTAGTGCACTGTTGCTGAAGCCCTCCTGCGGTCGGCTTCAGCAACGCATGGCGAGTGCCATCATCATTTGTTTGCGGCACCTCCGGGTCCGAAGATCTGACGACGGTTGGTATCTTCTTGGAACTCTTGGTGCTTTTTGGAACTCCAATTATTATAAAATAATTATAAATGTGTTACATTGGCCTATCCGGATATTTTTATATAAAATCAGCGATCACCTCGCAAGCTTCCTGACGTAACAGCATCCCCATTTTGCACAATGGCATCCATTACACAATTCCCAACATAACCAAAGTATCCACGTGCATAGACCCTTACGTTACCTCTGACAACATGTCAGATTTTACTTTCTATCCTGATTCTGACACGAGATATACACATTTTGGAAAAACGTCCGGATTTCAAGTGGTAATCACTCGTTAATTTACTAATCAGTCCCGAAACGTTGTATTAGTGGCGAAGTATTCGACGTGTCGGCACTGATGTAGTATTTTGAGACTTGCTGACTAGCATAGTTCGCCTGGCATAGGCAAGATAGTATTCATCCTGTATTAATTGCCGCATCATGACGAGGAGTCGGGAGCTGAATGGAATCATTCAACATCATATAAAGCCCGGCCATTTGGAATCCATCCATCCATCCATCCATTTCGAATCGATCCATCGAAGGCCAATCCATTTCGAATGTATGTACGATGACGATGATCAAATGTACGATGACGGCAGAAAACAGGCACTGCAGAAGCATCACAAGAAGTTCGGGTGTCGATTGGACTGAGTCGTTAACCGAAGAAAACAATTAATTGAAGAATATGTTTGAAGAAACGCTTCTATATGCTTGGACCATTTACATGACGCGCAATGCAGCTCGACATAGCCGTTGGATGGCTGGTGTTGTATATCCATCTTCTGCCTGCCGGTCATGGCAGAGAATACGTGCAGCTTTTGTTCTCTGCATTGCGCCAGATAAATCATTACAATATTGTTCAGGTCAGCAGTCTTCCTTCTGAACTATTGAAAATATTCCAAGATCCGAAACTATTCTATTGATCTTACGTGCCAGCTCGATCTTCTATTGATCCAACTATTGCCAGCTTACGTGGAAATGGAGAAATCCAGAGCCATTTTTGCATGTTAACTGCCACATCTGTGGGGTATCTGGCCACCGCACAGCCACTCACATTTGCAATGATGCAAGGCTAATACACTAGGGGCAAGCGTAGTTTTAATTTCCTTCCAATTGGAACCTCGTTAACGCCAGTTTTTTTTAAAGCTGACTGCCGCGTTCAAGGTTTCTTAGACGAAACACCGAAGGCGGAAGAGAACCCTAGATTGCCGGATACAGTTGCCGGCGAGAATCTCAGTTCTAGATTTGACACCTTGGTTGCCCGACGCGTTCCATCCGGGCGAATTGGATACAGCCAGACGAAATGTGGGTCGTTGTATCCCGCCCGATTATCTTACC
>JAOTOM010001303.1:22500-64419 GCA_034440615.1 Ashinkailepas kermadecensis
CTGACGTGTAAGATGTGAAACTGATGTGTGAGGGTGATGTGTGAGAGTGATGTGGGCAGCCAAAGAACATGCATGTGCTGGAGTCCATGTTAGTTAGTATTCATGGCACGACAGCTCAATCATATTGGCCAATCGGGGCCCAACTTCGGTCTGAAATACCGTTATCCTAAACGCAAATGATCATACGGGTTTCTGTACGAATTGCACAGCATTTCAACCGCTTGCGCTAGAAGTGCTGAATAACGACGTGAATAACTTTGCAAAAGCTGACACGAATGGGTAGAGGCAATGGATAAGCTTGCACTTTCCACAGCATTTTGTATGCAGCAGACAGCGCTATAACGCGGCTTTCAACGTGTCAAGTTATTGGGCTGGCCCGAGTCTGACCGTCCACTTAAATGGACCGAGCAGCTGAAATTGAGCTGGGATTACGTTTTGTTGGAGCCAGTGGGCGGAGCCTCGCGCCGGGCTTTAACTCCGCTGACAGGGACGCGGCTAAACTTAATCGGACGGCCTACGGTGAACACTGCCTCATTGTCACCCAGTGACGTCACTGTTATCCAGTGACGTCACTGTTGGCCTCTCTGAAATGACGGCCCACTGGTCTCCGTCGTGAGGTCACCGCCCCCGCGATTCGGTGTCCTCCCCCCCCCACCACCACCACCACCATCACCACCACCGTTCAACTGTCGCTACTCGGATGACTCAGTTGGTATAAGAGCCTCCCCCGATTTCCCAGTTGGCATAGGAGCCCCCCCCCCCCCCGATTGCCCAGTGGGCAGAGTGCCCCTCTGTCATGTCCCCAGAGGTTTAAAAATATGAACTTGTGCCCCTATTATTTCATTTGAAGTGCGTGTGTTTGCACTTCTTTTGTTGCATCGACTGCTTATTCCAATCTGTTCTTTCCATGGTTAATATTTTGCTTAAGCTGCCACCCACATTATACAAAAAAAAACATTTATATCCAATGATGCAACGAGCAGAGCGCTTCATGGTTACACTGACATTTTTCCCCACGGCCTCATCAACAGAATATCTCTGTCTCACAGATAGGCTGTATCACAGTCTCACGGGCGCGCCATCTCATGGTCTCATGGGCAGGCTGCATCACGGTCTTACTGGCAGTCTGCATCACGGTCTCACAGGCAGGCTGTATCACAGTGGCGTGGACAAACATCCTCGCTGTCTCATGGGCAGACTTTCTCGCTGTCTCATGGGCAGTCTTCCTCACGATATTCACGGGCTTCTCACTCACGTGATCTCACGGGCTTCTCACGGGCTTCACGATTTTCTCACTGTCTCGCTAACAGTTTGTATCACAGTGGCATGGACAAACACCCTCGCTGTCTTATGGGCAGACTCCCTCGCTGTCTTACGGGCAGGCTTCCTCACGGTCTCACGGGCAGAGTCTCACGATCCCACAGGCAGGCTGTCTCACTGTCTCACGTGCAGGCTGCATCATTAGATCACTGGCAGGCTGTCTCACAATCTTACGGGCAGGCTGTGTCACGGTCTCACGTACCGACTGTCTCACTGTCTTACATGCAGGCTGCATCACGAGCTCACGGACAGGCTGTCTTACGGTGTCACGTGCAGGCTGTCTCACTGTCTCACGAGCAGGCTGTCTCACGAGCAGACTGTCTCACGGTCTCACAGGAAGGCTTCCTCACGGTCTCACGTGCAGGCTGCATCGCGAGCCCATGGGCAGGCTGTCTCATCGTGTCACGTGTGCAGGCTGTCTCACGGGTAGGCTCTATCACGAGCTCACGGACAGGCTGTCTCATCGTGTCACGTGTGCAGGCTGTCTCACTGTCTCACGGGCAGGCTGTCTCACATGAAGGCTTCCTCACGGTCTCACGTGCAAGCTGCATCGCGAGCTCACGGACAGGCTGTCTTACGGTGTCACGTGCAGGCTGTCTCACTGTCTCACGAGCAGGCTGTCTCACGAGCAGACTGTCTCACGGTCTCACAGGAAGGCTTCCTCACTGTCTCACGGGTAGGCTCTATCACGAGCTCACGGGCAGGCTGTCGCACGGTGTCACGCACCAGCTGTCTCAGCCATCGGTGACTTTGGAGCCGGCATAAGACCGCTTGAGTGCGATGCCGTCGCGGCGGCTTGTTCAGGTGCCTGCTCCTCGAGGCTGTGCACAGTGGAGTCCTCTAAAGGGAGTGTTCCTCGGTTCGCGTGCGACCCGGAACTCGGACGTGTGGCGAGTGTGCCCATCGACTCCGGCAATATCGATCTGCCAGGAGCGTTTGCCGTGTGCATTAAACAAATCACGATACTCGATACGATGCGATTCGATGCGATACGATGCCATGCTTTTAATGATTTACGTACGGAAGTCATGAGTATGCATGCTCAAAGTTGTGTGCCCGTGCAATTCTCGCGAGGCCACCAACAAACTCGTGGCGCGGTGGTCCAAGGGAAAGGTGCCCGTCTCCGGACCCAAAGGCTGTGTGTTCGAGCTTCACCTGTCGCTGCTCTTCGCCCGCGGCCATTAGACTAGAGAGACGCCATATGTTCAAAGCCGTCGTCGCGTCGTAAAGATGAGTGACCAACCAACCAGCACACATACATGGCTGGCAGCATGCAGTCAACATATAGACATTTATACATTTAGACACAGAAACAAGAGGAAGGAAGAGAGAGAGAGAGAGAGAGAGAGAAAAAAGAGAGAGAGAGAGAGAGAGAAAGAGAAGAGAGAGAGAGAGAGAGAGAGAGAGAGAGAGTGAGAGTGAAAGAGAGTGAGAGGAGGAGGAGGAATACAAATATGGAGGAAAGAGAAGCGTATCAGATGACACTGCCCACTTCAATGGGCGCTGCTCCTAAAAAGAAAGCAGTAGCAAGTAAAAAGGCCACAAAGACGTGCTTCATGAATACTGACGTTAGCCTAGGGGAGCCTAGGGGGGGGAGTGGGGGCCGTGAAGATGAGACTACCACTGCTATCAGTCCCTCTGACTGCCCGCCACCGCAACCCTGCGCCATAGCCAGCACGTATGAGCCAGGCTTGCATTAGCAATAGGGTGTCGACCAAATGGCGTTCTTTGACGTAAATATCCTATCACGTGGGGCTTGCAGGTGAAATTATGCATAGGATTGAGCTGGGGCCTGCTGTGACACCCATGCGTTTATTTCTAAGTTGACCGCGACAAAAACAAAATGGCAGTGAGGAAGCGTTGCTTTCACTTTGGAGCCAACCCCTTTGACATGTTATTTTGAGCACAATTCACAAGAGATCATCATTTTGACATATGTCCATCAAGTTTACGAAAGCAATCTGCATTTCCTCTTATCTCAACCGTTCACCTCTCTCCATCTCTCCATCTCTCCACCTCTCCATTTCCCCATCTCTCCTCACCTTTCCATCTCTCCATCTTTTCAACTCTTCGTCTTTCCACCCCTCCCATCTCTCCATCTTCCATTTATTCATCTCTCCATCTCTCCATCTATCTATCTCAGTCCCCCTTTCTTTCTTTCTTTCTTTCTTTCTCTCTCTCTCCCTATCTCGCTCTCTCTCTTTCTATCTCACTCTCTCTCTCTCTCTCTCTCTCTCTCTCTCTCTCTCTCTCTCTCTCTCTCTCTCTCTCTCTCTCTCTTCTCTCTCTCTTCTCTCTCTCTTTTCTATCTCTCTTTCTCTCTCTTTCTCTCACACTCACACGCTCACTCTCACGCTCACTCTCACGCTCACTCTCACTCTGTCCGTCGCACGCAGCATCTCTTCCTATCATCATTGCGTCCAATCTACCCTTCTATTGAACACGGGTGCGATTACAAGATGGCTTGCGCCCAGTTCGGCCCGGTACTGGTCAGTGCGGCATGATGGAGAAATGCTCCTCACTCTTCAGGGCGATCAACGTGGCTGTTGGCTTCCAGTAATCAATGCAACTGTTGGCTTTCAGTGGTCGCTGGAACACATCGGCATATGCTCCCAATTCCGCGCACTGAAACCCACCTTTTCGGATTAGGCTGCCTTCTGCAGATACAGGATGTGACCGACATGACCATTGTGAGTTTTGTTTCTCACGGTAACGGCTCGAAAATAATCTACATGTACACTTGCAGACTTCGTTGGCATTTCCCAGAAAGCAGCTGAATGCAATCAAACGGCAAACGAACTACCGCACTGACTTGTATTGCATCGCGTAGAACTGTTTCGAAATATTACCATTAGGCTTATCGTCCCCGACTCAGAGTTAGCAGTTTCAATGGCGCAATATTTGGTGGTGGCCGCCGCGCGCGCGTGGTGTTTGACATCCCGTTGTAACGATAGTCAAATCAGAGTCTGCGTTGTAGCGAAACGGGAATGCACTACTTTCTACTTGGCAGCCAGAGGCGTAGTCAGAATTTAAGGATTAGGGAGTCATTTTTATGGGATCCATGGACCTGATCACTTGAATGATCTTGTGTTGACAACTACCATTTGTTTCACACGTTGGCATACCCATGGTGACATTATTTTTTTGGTGGAGGGCTTTAAGCATTTCCTCATCATAAAAGTCTGGCTGCGCCTGTGGTTGCCAAGTATGAAGTAGTGCATTCACGTTTTAGGCTCTAGTAGGCTTTCTCGTTTTGAAAGAAATGCTTCCATGTCCCACACAAGCACGTCGAAAACATCGCTTTATACTGCATCGAATGACATTCTTGGGAGACCGGCTCCTACCCCGTTAGAAACGCGTGGCTGCGCCTCTGGACAATCCTCTGAGACGTCTGACGGGCGCAGTCACCGGATGGCCATCTCCCAGAGATCTGACTCGCGCAGTGGGCGGCGCGGCCACCGCCACCAGCCTCGCCGCCCAGGACACGTAACGCACCCAGTCACATCGTCGCTGGCCACCGCCGGGCGTCCAGGGGTCGCGTGCGTCCCGGCAATCACGCCGCTCCGCTCCGGCGATGGATGCGCCTCGCAAAACAATGCAATGCGCGTAATTAGGCTAATGAGCGACAGCCTCCTGTGTGCCATACTCGGCCACTCGACGCGTGATGGCGTGTCGAGACGCCTTCCAATCACTGGCTCGAGATCACTAGCTCGTGCTGGCGTGTCGAGACGCCTTCCAATCACTGGCTCGAGATCACTAGCTCGTGCTGGCGTGTCGAGACGCCTTCCAATCACTGGCTCGAGATCACTAGCTCGTGCTGGCGTGTCGAGACGCCTTCCAATCACTGGCTCGAGATCACTAGCTCGTGCTGGCGTGTCGAGACGCCTTCCAATCACTGGCTCGAGATCACTAGCTCGTGCTGGCGTGTCGAGACGCCTTCCAATCACTGGCTCGAGATCACTAGCTCGTGCTGGCGTGTCGAGACGCCTTCCAATCACTGGCTCGAGATCACTAGCTCGTGCTGGCGTGTCGAGACGCCTTCCAATCACTGGCTCGCACATGTCGCCGCGCCCGAGTGCGGGCAAAAAGAGCGAGTTCTGTCGGACCGCCGTCGCATTGTCATCGTGGTGTGATGTAGGTAGTTTCATCCCAGCCCGCAAGGTAAGGGTTCTTCGACGTCTTTCGGAGGGGTGTATGCCGTGAGTCGCCAGCCTAGAAATATCAACTAGGTTTCCCATGAGGGCCCTCTTCGATCGCATCATCTTTTTGGAGTGCTCAAGTAAAGTAACTTGATCAAAACTAACTGAACCCTTGGGGAGAGGGGCGGTTTTTCCGTCCTTCAGTATTCAGCATCTGACCACCCTGATGTGCACACACACATACATACACACAGACACACAGGCACACACACACACACACATACGCACATACACACACATACATACACATACATACACACACACATACACACACACATACATACATACACACACATACACCTACACACACACACACACACACTTTGTCATGATGCTTCCCTGAACGTGGACTATGGTCCGGCACCCCTCTAAGCTCACTTCCATTCACTCACTCACTCGGCGAAATGCAGAACGATTGAATGGTTAGTGACAATTGTGACAGCTGAACGGTGTTCGTTTTATGTCGAGAGGGCGACTGCAGGCAAAGCAGCAGGCATCTTAAGGTCGGTACGAATTGCATCAACTGTAAAACGGAACGCGAAGTGCATCATCTTCGAATATTGCTTTCCAATTTTAGTATTTGGCCTGATATGCTCGATACAATTGTTTTTATCCTGTTATTAACCAACACGAACTGATTAACTTCCTGACTATGACTGCCTAACATCCCCTATCCATATATATTCTGGAACAATGTATTGGGACTGTAAGCAAGTGTTGGTATTCAGAAGTTATTCTGGTGTGTGCTTAAGCTTCCAATGCAACCACAGACCTGATGCATGATGGGGAGAGGAGAACCTCTTCCAGTTTTCATTGCTATGATTATGCTTTGAAGTTCAGCACACGACAGTCGTGAACTATTTTACAAATGCTTTGCTGGCGGAAAAGTGCCGCGTCGTGTATCTCACCTGCAGCAACGTCTGCATTAGCTGGTGAGGGCAGCGATAATAACCTCAGTCTATGACAGAACACGGAACGGCTTCTGTTGAGAATGATTGCGGGCGCCATTTACCACCAGCACTTCCCATCGCCATTGTGATGTGGTGTCACTGGTCCAACGATTCACAAGGCGCCGCCATAGGTCGTGAGGCTTTGCGGTAACCCACCAGAGATACCGCTGCCGGGCACATCTCCCACGAATCGTCAGAATCGTAACGATAACTCCCGGTGTTGTGTGGGTCTCCCATTCCTATTAGCTGCCGGGGCCGTTGGCCGGTGGAGCCACCGATGGGCGGCTGCGCCACACGTGCCGACAGGGGTGTGGCTGTTGTCGCCGCTGTGAGGGAGGCACGGAGGGCCGCCGGTGGGGCCAGCTCTACACGTGCCGACAGGGGCGTGGCTGTTGTCGCCGCTGTGAGGGAGGCACGGACGGCCGCCGGTGGGGCCAGCTCTACACGTGCCGACAGGGGCGTGGCTGTTGTCGCCGCTGTGAGGGAGGCACGGACGGCCGCCGGTGGGGCCAGCTCTACACGTGCCGACAGGGGCGTGGCTGTTGTCGCCGCTGTGAGGGAGGCACGGACGGCCGCCGGTGGGGCCAGCTCTACACGTGCCGACAGGGGTGTGGCTGTTGTCGCCGCTGTGAGGGAGGCACGGACGGCCGCCGGTGGGGCCAGCTCTACACGTGCCGACAGGGGCGTGGCTGTGGTGGCTGCTGTGAGGGAGGCACGGACGGCCGCCGGTGGGGCCAGCTCTACACGTGCCGACAGGGGCGTGGCTGTTGTCGCCGCTGTGAGGGAGGCACGGAGGGCCGCCGGTGGGGCCAGCTCTACACGTGCCGACAGGGATGTGGCTGTGGTCGCCGCTGTGAGGGAGGCACGGAGGGCCGCCGGTGGGGCCAGCTCTACACGTGCCGACAGGGGTGTGGCTGTTGTCGCCGCTGTGAGGGAGGCACGGAGGGCCGCCGGTGGGGCCAGCTCTACACGTGCCGACAGGGGTGTGGCTGTTGTCGCCGCTGTGAGGGAGGCACGGACGGCCGCCGGTGGGGCCAGCTCTACACGTGCCGACAGGGGTGTGGCTGTTGTCGCCGCTGTGAGGGAGGCACGGACGGCCGCCGGTGGGGCCAGCTCTACACGTGCCGACAGGGGTGTGGCTGTTGTCGCCGCTGTGAGGGGAGGCACGGACGGCCGCCGGTGGGGCCAGCTCTACACGTGCCGACAGGGGTGTGGCTGTTGTCGCCGCTGTGAGGGAGGCACGGACGGCCGCCGGTGGGGCCAGCTCTACACGTGCCGACAGGGGCGTGGCTGTTGTCGCCGCTGTGAGGGAGGCACGGAGGGCCGCCGGTGGGGCCAGCTCTACACGTGCCGACAGGGGCGTGGCTGTTGTCGCCGCTGTGAGGGAGGCACGGACGGCCGCCGGTGGGGCCAGCTCTACACGTGCCGACAGGGGCGTGGCTGTGGTGGCTGCTGTGAGGGAGGCACGAGGGTCCGCCGACCGATCACATCGCCACGGGCGTCCCGGCCGCGCCCGGCAACGTCGGCCGCGTTTTTGCGCCGTCGGTGTCGACGGCGGGCGAAAAAGCGGCGCCGCGGCGCGATGTGGAGCAGCTGCGCGCACCCGCAGCACCTGAACGGGGCCGGCTGGGCCGGTCAGGCGGGCCTTGGCGTTCTTACCTGGGCCCACTGCAGTGCCGGGGACGCCGGGCTACACTGGACCGGCCCGGCGACAGGCAGACCGCAGACCTGGGCCCACTGCAGTGCCGGAGACACTGGGCTACACTGGGCTATACCGGGCAGGCCCGACGGTGGGCGCACCTCGGCGCTTTTTCCTGGGCCCACCGCAGCAGAGTTCGTATTGGTCCGGGAAGGTCCTACGGGCCTGCCGGGCCGGGCCTGCATATGGGCAGGGCGGAACCAATATTTCACCTAAATGAACGTGTCTTGGCCAGGTCGGGCATGATTTCGTATTTTGTTTGTTTTACTCTGATTTTTTAATCATTTGACGATAATACGGCATATGCAACTTTAGCCAACTTATCTGGAGAAACCGCAATTTTTTCGAGAAATGATGATTCAGATCAACAGACAAGTCCCCAAAATGATAACACATCATTCAATCTTAACAACGCATCAGACATATACTGCAAAATATCCTTGATGTATGCATATTCCAATGTTGTTTTCTGCTGCTTTCCATCTTCACTCGCTCTCGATGTACGCATATTTGTGCAATGTAAGTGGATATTTCAATATAGTGACAGCCATTCTTCACTTCTTCGAACCAAATCCTACGTTTTTTAAGTGCCCAGAGGGAAATTGTGGGTACGCATGGATAAGTAAAGTGGGGATTGCATTCGGCTACGAAAGAAATCCATTGGTAGTGTAACAATTTGTAGTAGACATCTGCAGACATCTGCTCACATGTTACCATACATCCAGCTTCATGGTATGATTTATAAGACTTATGATACTCTGTAAGTCTACCCAGGTAGGTACCTATTCATGCTCCCTACCTACCCAGGTAAGGTTCCTAGGCACTTAGATAGGGAGGTTCCAACCTGGTACCCAACTTGAACTAATAGGATAGGTGGGCCTGCTCAGTAATTAACATTCTCAATTGGTGCTAAAATTATGAGTGTATGATTTTACTCACCTTGCACCTGCATGTTTGCACTCTCACCTGAATAGGTAGGTAGCAGCGGTGGAACTTGTGCACTTTGGTGTTGTCAATCCACACATGAATAGGTAAGTAGCAGCGTTAGAACTTTGTGCACTTTGGTGCTGCCAATCCAACACCTGAATAGGTAGGTAACAGCGGTGGAACTTTTCGCACTTTTCGTGTTGCCAATCCAACACCAATGAGCTTTAGGCTTAATATTAGGCTTATGATGATAAATGGAAATAATGGACTCAAAACTTTGATGGGCAAATTTTGCACGCCAAATTTCGCACCAATTTTGGGGAATCTCCATCTATGGTGGGTAGGTCCAACTACATGCCAAAGAGCTGCGATTACACCGGCAATTTGCTGCCCTCCAGGCTGCAGCGCACCTGGAGCTCGTGCAGGTGAGTGGGTCACCACAGAGACCGGTAAGTCGGTCGATATTAGCCGGTCTTTGTGCCTTTAACTCTTCTGATTTCAACAACGTCATTCGCAATAAATGTGTTGCTGAGAGTGCTGTCAGAATGCGCTGGTGCAAGTTTATACGCTGGTGCAGTTGATGCGCTGGTGCAAGTTTATGCTAGTTTAGCTAGATCAGTAGCTAGTTTAGCTAGATCAGTAGCTAGTTTAGCTAGATTAGTAGCTAGTTCATCGTCAGGTTGAAGCCACCCCAGCAAGATTAGGAGTAAAGTTATAAAACAGCACATTTTGTGCTTTCCAGTCAGTTTCAGGCACGTTTATCAAACGGCTTGCCGTCATTTGCAAGCAACCTCATTCATCTCTTGGCATTCGCTGCATACATTCGTGGACGGTGCAGACAATTTCGGCAGAATGTATTGAAAACCAATGGCTGCTGTCCACTATGATTACAGTAGCATTGGAATGCACGCTTCGGTGTCCCGTGCGGCAAACGTGCCGCAACCAGTGGCGCAGCCAGGATTTTCCGAAGAGGGGTGACAAAAAGATGTTTTCGTGGTGAAGATCTCAAAATGTATCGTTCGATCTAGTGCATGTTTAGTTGCTGGCGGCGGCACCCCCCTGGCTGCGCCTCTGGACGCAACCTACAACCATTCAACATAACGCATTGAACAGTACTCCGAATGGCCCAAGTCGTGCCAGCGTATCAAGGCGAAGCATGTCCACGCACTGGCGGATCTAGCCCACTGGTTTCGGGGGGGGGGGGCAACTTTCGGTTTTCGGCGTCAGCCCCCCTCCCCATCCCCCAGTGGCGTACTTAGGAATTGCATCAGGGGAGGGGTCCAAGGGATTTGGAGGGTGCCCATTTTCCCACTATTTTTGGTTAAAAGCATCGGATTTCTACCACTATTTGTCAAAAGGACCCATTTTTACAATAATAATTAATGACAACATAATTTCCTGTGTAGGGGCCCCAGCCTACCTCCACCGCTTCTAAGTTACGGGATTTTTGTTCTTGTTTACCAAAACGTTCACGTTCACCTTCAACGTCTTGTACCACGTGAACGTTCGTGCACGTGTACACACTGGTAGATCCGATTTTGTCAACTCTTGCTGTAAGCAGAACTTGAGCAGCATAGAACCCTCGATGTGTGTCAGAATGTACTATGCTACCATATTGGCTTCCAAACAATTATAAAAAAATACCTTTAAAATTGGAGATTCTTTCATCCAGACGATATTTTTTAACCTCGGCAAAGGTTACTGCATTTTAATTCAGTTTACTTCTGTTGGTTTCGGGGGGAAGACACTATGCCCCCTCCCCCATTTTAAGTGCTTCGGGGGGCATGGCCGGAATGGCCCCTCCCTGGATCCGCCAGTGTGTCCACGTACGGTGAAGGCGAGTGCACAAAGGTGCAGTTGCACAGGAGCATGGGGTCGATAAGCTATTAGTACGCTGGCGGAGGGGGGTCGAACAGGGCCGGTCGACACGGTTCCATGGGCTGTCATCGCAGCGGGCTTTCGCAGCGATTATCGTATCGCGTGACGGGCCGGCCGGCCGGCGACGGGCTTGGCCGGCGGCGGCGCCGGCCGCAGCAGCTGACCCCTGACCCGTCAGGATGCCGGACACTGGCGGCCGCCCGTCTGGCGGGGAGGGGCGCCGCGTTTGCGAGAAATCGATTCAAGCCGCGGCCAGTTACCGCGAACTGGATGGTCAGCTTCGGTCTGCTACCGGGACGAGCAAATGCCATCCGGTCTGTGCATTGGGCCAGTCGCCAGATCTGAGGATGTATCTAGAAAATATCCACGGCGTGATTGCACAGGCTTGTCCAGGCAGTACGATTTTCTCGCTTATTCTTGCTGTGAAAATTGAAGCTACTGTTGAGGTGAGGGGCCAATGGCCCATAGCATATCCTTGGGCGAAGCAAATTGCTTGATAGAGAATGCCTGTTTTTTGGCGGAGTATGCTTCTCATGTACAATGTGATTTCCATGCCAGCTGACATCATATATGAAAATTAGTCCGCCGAAGATAGTTTCAATATGCTAATTTTAGGCTTTAATGCTCCCGAAATCGATATATCCACCAGACAGCTATAGGAGTGGCAAGACAAGTACAACGGGAACAGTCTTGTTATCATCACTCTGCGGCAGTAAATAAAAGTCCATCACCATTTCAACAACTGTCCATAGGCTCTGCGATATTTCATTAACTTTGCGATTTCGTCACCTTCGAAACTAGGGCAGGAAAACGCGACGATCCTAATGCCTTAGTCTCCTGTAAACCTCTCATACACCATCGTGCCATTTTCTATATTTACCTTATTGGTCATCCTTGACCAGTTGCGCGGTGTTTGAACCCGGACCAAAACATGACCCCTGACGACCCTGAGTGGTCTGGCGATGCCGACCACAGCTGGTCAGTCGGCAGCCAACTTCCATCATCACACGACACAAGTATGTTCTACCCTCCAGATAGAACCCCACTGGAGACCACGCAAGATCACAGAATCGGTATATGCATAGCGCTGACCACTGATCCCACCAGCAAGTCAAGCAGACACATTAGGCAGATATGGCTGCCAACGCTCTGGACAACACCAGGCGATCTGGACAACATAACATTCTAGTATAACAATTACGCCTTCCCAAGTGACGTAGTTCTTAAAGCATCGGATTTCTGATCCGGAGATCCGGGTTCGATAATTCCGCCGGCACCCAAAAGACTCCTACGTATACGGCTTAGCTGAGCCACTGATCAGTCCATGCCTTTCTGACGGCAACACTCGTCAGGACGACCGGAGAAGCGACTGTCGAAAGGCCGCATTCCGTCAAACAGACTGGACACAGACGACGGTCCTGGCATTGCCACTGGACGAGGACGGTCACAGAAGGCAGTCAAAGCACTGCCACTGGACGAGGACAGTCACAGACGACGGTCCTGACATTGCCACTGGACGAGGACGGTCACAGAAGGCAGTCAAAGCACTGCAACTGGACGAGGACAGTCACAGACGACGGTCCTGGTATTGACACTGGACGACGACAGTCACAGACGACAGTCGGCACATTGACACTGGACGAGGATAGTCACAGACGACAGTCCGGACATTGCCACTGGGCGAGGATAGTCAGACGACGGTCCTGACATTGCCACTGGACGAGGACAGTCACAGACGACAGTCCGGACATTGACACTGGACGAGGATAGTCACAGACGACAGTCCAGACATTGCCACTGGACGAGGACAGTCACAGACGACAGTCCGGACATTGCCACTGGACGAGGATAGTCAGAGACGACAGTCCGGACATTGCCACTGGACGAGGATAGTCAGACGACGGTCCTGACATTGCCACTGGACGAGGATAGTCAGACGACGGTCCTGACATTGCAACTGGACGAGGATAGTCAGACGACGGTCCTGACATTGCCACTGGACGAGGATAGTCACAGACGACAGTCCGGACATTGCCACTGGACGAGGATAGTCACAGACGACAGTCCGGACATTGCCACTGGGCGAGGATAGTCAGACGACGGTCCTGACATTGCCACTGGACAAGGATAGTCACAGACGACAGTCCGGACATTGCCACTGGACGAGGACAGTCACAGACGACAGTCCGGACATTGCCACTGGGCGAGGATAGTCAGACGACGGTCCTGACATTGCCACTGGACAAGGATAATCACAGACGACGGTCCTGACATTGCCACTGGGCGAGGATAGTCAGACGACGGTCCTGACATTGCCACTGGACAAGGATAGTCACAGACGACAGTCCGGACATTGCCACTGGGCGAGGATAGTCAGACGACGGTCCTGACATTGCCACTGGACAAGGATAGTCACAGACGACGGTCCTGACATTGCCACTGGACGAGGACAGTCACAGACGACAGTCCGGACATTGCCACTGGACGAGGATAGTCAGACGACGGTCCTGACATTGCCACTGGACGAGGATAGTCAGACGACGGTCCTGACATTGCCACTGGACGAGGATAGTCACAGACGACAGTCCGGACATTGCCACTGGACGAGGATAGTCACAGACGACAGTCCGGACATTGCCACTGGGCGAGGATAGTCAGACGACGGTCCTGACATTGCCACTGGACGAGGACAGTCACAGACGACAGTCCGGACATTGACACTGGACGAGGATAGTCACAGACGACAGTCCGGACATTGCCACTGGGCGAGGATAGTCAGACGACGGTCCTGACATTGCCACTGGACAAGGATAGTCACAGACGACAGTCCGGACATTAACACTGAAGAGGAAAAATAAAAAAAAAAAACCCAAAAAAAAAAAATGGAAGAGGAAAACAGACGACGGTCCTGACATTGCCACTGGACGAGGACAGCAAGGGAGACTATAGGATGTACAGACGACAGTCCGGACATTGCCACTGGGCGAGGATAGTCAGACGACGGTCCTGACATTGCCACTGGACGAGGATAGTCACAGACGACAGTCGGACATTGACACTGGATGGACAGTACAGACACAGTCCGGACATTGACACGGGCGAGGATATCAGCGAGGTCCGACATTGCCACTGGGCGAGGATAGTCACAGACGACAGTCCGGCATTGCCACTGGACGAGGATAGTCACAGACGACGTTCCGGACATTGCCACTGGACAAGGATAGTCACAGACGACAGTCCGGACATTGCCACTGGGCGAGGATAGTCACAGACGACGGTCCTGACATTGCCACTGGGCGAGGATAGTACAGACGACGGTCCTGACATTGCCACTGGGCGAGGATAGTCAGACGACGGTCCTGACATTGCCACTGGACGAGGACAGTCACAGACGACAGTCCGGACATTGCCACTGGGCGAGGATAGTCAGACGACGGTCCTGACATTGCCACTGGACGAGGACAGTCACAGACGACAGTCCTGACATTGCCACTGGACGAGGACAGTTACAGACGACAGTCCGGACATTGCCACTGGACGAGGATAGTTAGACGACGGTCCTGACATTGCCACTGGACGAGGATAGTCACAGACGACAGTCCGGACATTGCCACTGGACGAGGATAGTCACAGACGACAGTCCGGACATTGCCACTGGGCGAGGATAGTCAGACGACGGTCCTGACATTGCCACTGGACGAGGACAGTCACAGACGACAGTCCGGACATTGACACTGGACGAGGATAGTCACAGACGACAGTCCGGACATTGCCACTGGGCGAGGATAGTCAGACGACGGTCCTGACATTGCCACTGGACGAGGACAGTCACAGACGACAGTCCGGACATTGACACTGGACGAGGACAGTCACAGACGACAGTCCGGACATAAACACTGGACGAGGATAGTCAGACGACGGTCCTGACATTGCCACTGGACGAGGACAGTCACAGACGACAGTCCGGACATTGACACTGGATGAGGATAGTCACAGACGACAGTCCGGACATTGACACTGGGCGAGGATAGTCAGACGACGGTCCTGACATTGCCACTGGACGAGGATAGTCACAGACGACAGTCCGGACATTGACACTGGACGAGGATAGTCAGACGATAGTCCAGACATTGCCACTGGACGAGGATAGTCACAGACGACAGTCCGGACATTGCCACCGGGCGAGGACAGTCACAGACGACAGTCCGGACATTGACACTGGATGAGGACAGTCACAGACTACAGTCCGGACATTGACACTGGGCGAGGATAGTCAGACGACGGTCCTGACATTGCCACTGGGCGGGGATAGTCACAGACGACAGTCGGCACATTGCCACTGGACGGGGATAGTCAGACGACGGTACGGACATTGCCACTGGACGGGGATAGTCAGACGACGGTACGGACATTGCCACTGGACGAGGACAGTCCCAGACGACGGTACGGACATTGCCACTGGACGAGGACAGTCACAGACGACAGTCCGGACATTGACACTGGATGAGGATAGTCACAGACGACAGTCCGGACATTGCCACTGGGCGAGGACAGTCACAGACGACAGTCCGGACATTGACACTGGATGAGGATAGTCACAGACGACAGTCCGGACATTGACACTGGGCGAGGATAGTCAGACGACGGTCCGGACATTGCCACCGGACGAGGACAGTCACAGACGACAGTCCGGACATTGACACTGGACGAGGACAGTCACAGACGACAGTCCGGACATAAACACTGGACGAGGATAGTCAGACGACGGTCCTGACATTGCCACTGGGCGGGGATAGTCACAGACGACAGTCGGCACATTGCCACTGGACGGGGATAGTCAGACGACGGTCCTGACATTGCCACTGGACGGGGACAGTCACAGACGACGGTACGGACATTGCCACTGGACGAGGACAGTCACAGACGACAGTCCGGACATAAACATTGGACGAGGATAGTCAGACGACGGTCCTGACATTGCCACTGGGCGGGGATAGTCACAGACGACAGTCGGCACATTGCCACTGGACGGGGATAGTCAGACGACGGTACGGACATTGCCACTGGACGAGGACAGTCACAGACGACAGTCCGGACATTGGCACTGGACGAGGACAGTCACAGACGACGGTACGGACATTGCCACTGGACGAGGACAGTCACAGACGACAGTCCGAACATTGGCACTGGACGAGGACAGTCACAGACGACGGTACGGACATTGCCACTGGACGAGGACAGTCACAGACGACAGTCCGGACATTGCCACTGGACGAGGATAGTCACAGACGACGGTACGGACATTGCCACTGGACGAGGACAGTCACAGACGACAGTCCGGACATTGCCACTGGACGAGGACAGTCACAGACGACGGTACGGACATTGCCACTGGACGAGGACAGTCACAGACGACAGTCCGGACATTGCCACTGGACGAGGACAGTCACAGACGACAGTCCGGACATTGACACTGGACGAGGATAGTCACAGACGACAGTCCGGACATTGCCACTGGACGGGGATAGTCACAGACGACAGTCCGGACATTGACACTGGACGAGGATAATCACAGACGGCAGTCAAAACATTCACAATAATAATAATAATAATATATAAGCTTTAATATATTCCAACAGTGGTGCACTTCAGCATATTGAACTAGGAACACCAGGCCGCTTCTTTGTTCCATTGCGGTTCAGGCAAAAAGCCATGTCCGCGTTCTCTGTCTGTCGATATCAATGGCTGTACAAAAACAGTGTAAACAGATGTTCGCTTCATGCCACCTTCCGGTACTTTCATTCCATAAGCCATATGTTATTGCTCCTCGCTGGGCTGGTGGAGATTCATGCCTTCCCCTTCTGAATGAATACAATTTGTGAAGATACAGGAAGATAAATGCCTTTGTTCTCGGGCGTCCATTCATCCCTCCCATTGCATTATACATATATACATACAAATGCATATGTATGTATCAACATATGAATTTACTTTCACAGGTAGACATGCTTCAGGCACGCTCATTAAACCTTCCAACAGTACCGTTAGGTATTGTATTTTCATTGCGCCCTCTGAATTCCCACAGGAGTCTATGCTGGCACCCTGGTCAGGCGAACGATTGCGGTGTCGCAGAGCTGGCGGACACTATGTAGAATATATTATGTTGATCCATTACCATTTGGGCCAGTTTCAAGAAGGGAAGTGCCTAACGAAAACAAGCCCACCCCGCCCACGCTATCAACGTTCGACTCACTCATGGAGGAGGGGCGGGGGGGGGGTGTCAGAGCTGACGGCCAGTGGCAATGGCGTTGGCACCGAAATAATGCAAAGTGCGATTATTGTAGGATCATTCCGCTAATGCTCATGCCGCTGGCATCCATTGGGCAGACTATCTCTACACCCGTCTATGACGGGTATAGAGATGCCGTCGGGCCGTCTAAGGCAGGTGTAGAGATGCCGTCGGTCCGTCTAAGACGGGTGTAGAGATGCCGTCGGGTCGTCTATGACTGGTGTAGAGATGCCGTCGGGCCGTCTATGACGGGCATAGAGATGCTGTCGGGACGTCTAAGACGAGTGTAGAAATGCCGTCGGGTCGTCTATGACGGGTGTAGAGATGCCGTCGGGCCGTCTAAGACGGGTGTAGAGATGCCGTCGGGCCGTTTATGACGGGTGTAGAGATGCAGTCGGGCCGTCTAAGACGGGTGTAGAGATGCCGTCGGGCCGTTTATGACGGGTGTAGAGATGCAGTCGGGCCGTCTATGATGGGTGTAGAGATGCCGTCGGGCCGTTTATGACGGGTGTAGAGATGCAGTCGGGCAGTAAATGACGGGTGTAGAGATGCCGTCGGGCCGTCCATGACGGGTGTAGAGATGCCGTCGGGCCGTCTATGACGGGCATAGAAATGCTGTCTGGCCGTCTAAGACGGGTGTAGAGATGCCGTCGGGCCGTCTATGACGGGCATAGAGATGCCGTCGGGCCGTCTATGACGGGTGTAGAGATGTCGTCGGGCCGTTTATGACGGGTGTAGAGATGCAGTCGTCTATGACGAGTGTAGAGTTGCCGTCGTGCCGTCTAATACGGGTGTAGAGATGCTGTCGGGCCGTCTAAGACGGGTGTAGAGATGCCGTCGGGCCGTATATGACGGGTGTAGAGATGCCGTCGGGCCGTCTAAGACGGGTGTAGAGATGCCGTCGGGTCGTCTATGACGGGTGTAGAGATGCCGTCGGGCCGTCTATGACGGGTGTAGAGATGCCGTCGGGCCGTTTATGACGGGTGTAGAGATGCAGTCGGGCAGTAAATGACGGGTGTAGAGATGCCGTCGGGCCGTCCATGACGGGTGTAGAGATGCCGTCGGGCCGTCTATGACGGGCATAGAAATGCTGTCTGGCCGTCTAAGACGGGTGTTGAGATGCCGTCGGGCCATCCAAGACGGGTGTAGAGATGCCGTCGGGCCGTCTAAGACGGGTGTAGAGATGCCGTCGGGCCGTTTATGACGGGTGTAGAGATGCAGTCGGGCCGTCTAAGACGGGTGTAGAGATGCCGTCGGGCCGTCTAAGACGGGTGTAGAGATGCCGTCGGGCCGTCTAAGACGGGTGTAGAGATGCCGTCGGGCCGTTTATGACGGGTGTAGAGATGCAGTCGGGCCGTCTAAGACGGGTGTAGAGATGCCGTCGGGCCGTTTATGACGGGTGTAGAGATGCCGTCGGGCCGTCTATGATGGGTGTAGAGATGCCGTCGGGCCGTTTATGACGGGTGTGAGATGCAGTCGGGCAGTAAATGACGGGTGTAGAGATGCCGTCGGGCCGTCTATGACGGGCATAGAGATGCCGTCGGGCCGTCTATGACGGGTGTAGAGATGCCGTCGGGCCATCTAAGACGGGTGTAGATATGCCGTCGGGCCGTTTATGACGGGTGTAGAGAAGCCGTTAGGCCCTTTATGACGGGTGTAGAGATGCAGTCGGGCCGTCTATGACGGGTGTAGAGATGCCGTCGGGCCATCTAAGACGGGTGTAGATATGCCGTCGGGCCGTTTATGACCGGTGTAGAGATGCCGTTAGGCCCTTTATGACGGGTGTAGAGATGCAGTCGGGCCGTCTATGACGGGTGTAGAGATGCCATCGGGCCGTCTATGGCAGGTGTAGAGATGGCGTCGGGTCGTTTATGACGGGTGTAAAGCTGCCGTCGGGCCGTTTATGACGGGTGTAGAGATGCAGTCGGGCAGTAAATGACGGGTGTAGAGATGCCGTCGGGCCGTCCATGACGGGTGTAGAGATGCCGTCGGGCCGTCTATGACGGGCATAGAAATGCTGTCTGGCCGTCTAAGACGGGTGTTGAGATGCCGTCGGGCCATCCAAGACGGGTGTAGAGATGCCGTCGGGCCGTCCAAGACGGGTGTAGAGATGCCGTCGGGCCGTTTATGACGGGTGTAGAGATGCAGTCGTCTATGACGAGTGTAGAGTTGCCGTCGTGCCGTCTAATACGGGTGTAGAGATGCTGTCGGGCCGTCTAAGACGGGTGTAGAGATGCCGTCGGGCCGTCTATGACGGGTGTAGAGATGCCGTCGGGCCGTCTAAGACGGGTGTAGAGATGCCGTCGGGTCGTTTATGACGGGTGTAGAGATGCCGTCGGGCCGTCTATGACGGGTGTAGAGATGCCGTCGGGCCGTCTATGACGGGTGTAGAGATGCCGTCGGGCAGTAAATGACGGGTGTAGAGATGCCGTCGGGCCGTCTATGACGGGCATAGAAATGCCGTCTGGCCGTCTATGACGGGTGTAGAGATGCCGTCGGGCCATCTAAGACGGGTGTAGATATGCCGTCGGGCCGTTTATGACGGGTGTAGAGAAGCCGTTAGGCCCTTTATGACGGGTGTAGATATGCCGTCGGGTCGTCTAAGACGGGTGTAGAGATGCCGTCGGGCCGTCTAAGACGGGTGTAGAGATGCCGTCGAGCCATCTATGACGGGTGTAGAGATGCCGTTGGACTCTTTATGACGGGTGTAGAGATGCAGTCGGGCCGTCTATGACGGGTGTAGAGATGCCGTCGGGCCGTCTATGGCGGGTGTAGAGATGGCGTCGGGTCGTTTATGACGGGTGTAAAGCTGCCGTCGGGCCGTTTATGACGGGTGTAGAGATGCAGTCGGGCCGTCTATGACGGGTGTAGAGATGCCGTCTGGCCATCTAAGACGGGTGTAGATATTCCGTCGGGCCGTTTATGACGGGTGTAGAGATGCCGTCGGGCCGTCTATGACGGGTGTAGAGATGCCGTCGGGCCGTTTATGACGGGTGTGGAGATGCCGTGGGGCCGTCTATGGCGACTGTAGAGATGCCGCGGCTGACAGACATCACTCACCCGACAGCGGCTGTGTCAAACCTCACGCCTCAAGTCTAACTGAATCGGCAGCCTGTCCCTTTCGTCACGACTGTGTCCAATTCAGACACTGTCTAACCGGACAGTGGACGGCCCACCGGCGGTACCGCCAGGCGAGACGTCTGCTATGATGTCGTCAGCGTCAGTGTGAGCGAAGGGATGCGCTCGTTGGGCCCGTGATGGCCGGTTGGCTTCCGGCGCAGGGCACCGTGGCGCTCGCTCTGCGTTCGAAGCGCCGCGTCCAGACGGCATCGTGCCGTCCAGACGGCATCGTGCGGTGCAGCTCAGACGGCCAGCGTGCCGTCCAGACGGCATCGTGCAGTGCAGCTCGGACGGCCAGCGTGCCGTCGCACTTCTGAACTGGACCAGAGCCAGTCGGACACGGCCGCCTCAGGCGGAAGAGCACGCACTGGCACGGATTAATGCCACGGGAATCAGAGCACGCACCGGCACGGATTAATGCCACATCCGGGCCAGCGCGAGGGCTGCCGTCTTTCAGAGTCGTATCTTTTTTTTGTGTCGCTGCAACGTGCGCCAAATGCAGGAGCGCTCGGCCAAGCCGTGGTGCTCCTGCACTTCTGCACTCCTGCACTTCTGCACTCCTGCACTCCCACACCCTTGCACTCCTGCGCAGGACACTGCTCGAAGCCGACGCGTCTTCCCGTGCGCCATTAGGGAGCTGTAAAATGAGCGCATGACGGACATAGGACGAGTTCGAGTGGCCCGCCTAAAAAAGAAAGAAAAAGGACAAATTTGCGTTTTACACATATACGCACACAGGTGGGGAAGGTAGCATGACAGGCATGGGCGTGGAAAAGGGTTTGCCAGAGAAGGAACGAAGGTGTTTTAGGTCTATATTTGCATGCAACACCATAGGCGTAACGCTACATTTCACGAAGTTACCCTCCCGTCGTGATGACATCCACGATGCCGGCATCGCAGCTGAGATGAGCGTATACCCAAAGACCGAAACACCTGCGTTCCAGCTTTCCCTACCATCTGAAAATAAGTGGTCGCGCGGAAGCCGTCCATCCTTGCTCAACCGAAGCGTTATTGCAGGGATGAAGTCCATATATCCGTCCTATTTTCTTCCATTCATGGCATAACAATACGCTGCTTTGTCAGTTGGACAGAGCTGAATTACCCGTCAAGATCAAATGTTCGTCAGTTTGTTTTCGAACTGTCTATTCGCAGCTTGTGGAAACGGCAAACCATCGCGGCGATACGGGGAGTTGTCACTCTGCCAATGCAACATCTAATTTTGTGGCCCAATAAAAGCTAACTTAAATATTTCACGACAACGTTATCGTAGATATCTCCGAAGTCGAGGCTAGCATTGCCCGAGGGCTACTAAATGATGATCGCCAAAAATGTTCGCTCGTGAATTTCGTGGATAAATATTCTCAAATTCCAAGATTGGCATTAGGATCCGACCCACATTCAACTGTCGCGTCAGGCGTTACCGTACCGATCATTTTTCGATGACACGCCCAGAGCGGCTTCACCGTGCGTTGTGGAGTTCGGAGAGACTAGGAATTTGCGCGGTGCGGTGCGGAACACTCTGAACACATGTGCGGTGAGACATGGCAAAGCAGGTCACAAGAGGTCGCAATAATAACCAAAACGGAAGTGTGCGTGTTTCTGCGCCATTTTAGGAGCGAACTTTATATTCTAGATGATGTGCCATTTTAGATGTTGTGGTTAACAAATAGGTCAGGTCAAGCCATGAAACCATCCCGTCATAAGGAAAGGTCTGTTTGCGTGCAGGAACAACTTTGCTTTTTTACCGTTACTTCTTCAGCTTTCATGGATGCGAGGGTAAAGCAACTGCAGTGTGATGGACATAGAATGCCGTTACTTGTTCAACTTTCACGGATACGAGGGTGATGGTGCAGGGTGATGTTCGCTTGCATGCATTCTAAATTTAAATGCTTAAAGTTTGCCCTCGACAATCTTGGCGTATATATTTTCCATCAAAGAAACTTGGAAAAGTATGCATGGGAGACGACAGCTACCATTCTCATCCCGCCCCCACCAAAGTGAGTGTGGAATGGGGGAGGTCCCCACTGCCCTATCTCCCTCCTGCGCCACAGCCCATGGGCACCTATGCCGAAACTTTCTTACAAATATACCTCACTTTCCTTGTTTCTGCTGTAAATAATGCTCAGGTACAGTTTGTATCGATATCTTTGATTTGAACAAATGCTTTCATAACATGTGACTGCCTAGTAGAAGTTGTGTGCTTCAATGTTTGACCTGTCGTTACATCAGGATTTCATTTGTTGTTTCTGGCCATGGCCCTGCGCCTGGCACCGTCTGTGTTGCTGGCTGTCGCTTGCAGTGTCGCTGGCTGTGCTCCTGGTCTTGGCCCTGTCCGTGATTCTGGGGCTGTCCCTGGCCCTGATCGTGGCACTGACCGTCCCTGGTCCTTGATCATGACACTAGTCATGGTACTGACCGTGACACTGGCTCGGTCTCTGGCCCTGGTTCTGAGGCTGGCCCCGTTCCTGGTCGTCGCCCTGCCCCTGATCCTACCGCTGATCCTGTCCCTGATCGTCGCGCCGACCGTGGTTCTTGTCGTGGCACTAACCGTCCATGGTCCTGGTCCCTGAGGCTGGCTTTATACCTGATCATGGCACTAGCCATGCTCCTGGCCGTGACACTGACCCGGTCTCTAGCCCTGGTTTTTGGGCTGGCACCCTATTTCTGACCGTGGCACTGTCCATGCCGTCTGGTCCTGGTGCTGACCCCGCCCCTGGCCGTGACGCTGGCCCTGGCCTCACCCATGGCGCCGGATCTGTCACTGGCCATGGCCGTGGCTCTGCCACCCCCTCCCCCCACCCCCACACACACCAGCCGGCGGTGGTCGGAAAATGGAGCCGGCTGATTGATAATGTTCGGTCTGCTGGGACTGGGGTCAGTGTCAGCAGCACATCTGTCATGTGCTATCATAGGTAGCGCCGGAGTTAGTGTCATCAGGCGGGGAGGTACGGCCGACCACTACCATCGCGCTCGCGGACCTCAGCACTCCGACAGGCGTTAGTGTCATCAGGCCGGGAGGTACGGCCGACCACTATCATTGCGCTCGCGAGCCTCCGCACTCCGACAGGCGTTAGTGTCATCAGGCGGGGAGGTACGGCCGACCACTACCATCGCGCTCGCGGACCTCAGCACTCCGACAGGCGTTAGTGTCATCAGGCGGGGAGGTACGGCCAACCACTATCATTGCGCTCGCGAGCCTCCGCACTCCGACAGGCATTAGTGTCGTCGGGCAGTGCGCGCGGTCTGCTGGTCCAGTCGTCAGGCGGTGCGCACGGTCCACTGGTCCAGTCGTCAGGCGGTGCGCACGGTCCACTGGTCCAGTCATCAGGCGGTGAGCCCGGTCCGCTGATTCAGTCGTCAGGCGGTGCGAACGGTCCGCTGGTTCAGTCGTTAGGCGATGCGCGCGGTTTATTAGTCCAGTCGTCATGCACGGTCTACTGGAGTCGATCGATGGGTTGGCTCATGACGGTGGTGGCGATAGGGCCATGATGCACAGGTGCTCGTCAAGCAGTTACCCGGAGGTCATTCTGGTAGCCTAGCTACGACGTTGGTGACTGAAGCTGCCCTTCAGGAAGACTGATGGGAGGAAATATGAGCAAACATAAAAAAGGCATAAACATAAAGCATGAAGAGGGCCTTCATGCTTTATGTTTATGCCTTTATCATGGCGGCATGGCTGCTATCATCAGGAAGTACAGGGGTGGCGGCTCTGCCGTCGGTGGGGTGTGGGGCTGGTGGCTTCGGTGGCTTGGCGGGTGTGGCGGGTGTTTGGGTGTGTGAGGTGTTTCGTGATGTGGGAGTGCTGGGTGGGCGATAAAGTAGTGCTGGGTGTGTGTAACGTAATTTGCTAACCAAGCCTTAACTGAAACTGTTCTGATTGAACTATGGGGCTTGTGCTTTATTTTAACTGAGAACACTTTAACGAGGCTGAACATGGGCTGACTCTATATTTAGACTGGGCTAATTATCTCCTTTGCTGATTGTGCCTCTGTCGGGGGTGTGTTGTGCTGTGTTTCCCCGCCACCTCCACCACACATTCCCCAAACCCCAGCCGGCTTGATGTTGTTTGAGCTACCGTCCCTAACACGAATTTATATGTGTGCGAGGTCAAAGTTTTGGGAACACCATATAGGTAATTGAGTGCTTCTAGCCAAATTTCAAAGATTACGTTGTATTTAGAAAATTAATGAGAATGCAATTTGCCCTTGGTTTCAATGAAATGTCCCGAGCTGGGACTTTTGGATGCTAATAGTAGTATAATTTTGTACAATGTACCGCACGAAATAGGTGCCTGTGATTGAGCCCCAAGCGGCTTCCGCTGGTCCTTAAAGCTACCTAACACACATTCATTCTCCTCATTCACTTCACATTCGTTCGTCCCATTCATTCTTTCCTTATTAATTAATGAAATGCTTGGTCCTCAAATTTGGCTCCCCCCCCCCCTCTCCCTCAGCGGTACACAAACACATATATCGACAGACCATTGCTCTTTTTGTGGTAGATTTTCCGAATATGTAAATCTTCCACTGCCATCATAGCTGGTCTCGCCATTATTGGCAGCGTTCCTCGCCTGGATGAAGGCTTAACTGCCAAGAGGGGGGCTCATCGTACTGGCTCCGAGGGCTTATACAAGTGCTCTGGTATCTTTGACTGACATACCCTAGCCTTAAAGAAAGGTCGGGGCCGCACCGGGCCTTACCCGCCGTATACTGATACTGTGCGACCAGCTGAACGTGCTCACGAGCGGGCACGGATCCCTACCACGTTGGGCACGTCCCCTGGCCGTCTTTATAACCTAGCCTGCCCTACCCTTTCAGCCTCGGGGCTTATGGCACGCCAAACCGGTCCGAACGTTCCCCCGAACGCCATACAGCTTCGTGTCGAAACGTATAGCGAACGGGGGGGGGGGACTCACGACCGTGCAGTGGTTTGCATTACCCTATTGTTCGGCGCCAAACTCGACGGACGCAAGGTGGGGCTCGACAGCCCATCCGACCTGCATACTGTGCCCGCCCCCATCTGCACCCCTGGATCACAGAGGCCAGCGGGATTTCGCAGTCAAAGAACCAGAGCATGTGCTTAATGCCCCCGAAGTGTACGGTCATCGCACCCCCTCTCGCAATTCGACATCATCCAAACGCAGATCATATATGTAAATATAAGCAACATTAATATTCTAGTCAAGTTAAAAACTGGCTTTGACACTCATTACCCTTACCCGGGAACGTTCAGTCCATAGGAGGACGGCTCGCAGGTCGACTGCCTCGCTTATATGTGGATTTACTTCATATGGCAAATTAATATCAGGCACATATCTAAACATCATGTGTGAAACCCTTGTGTCGGAAAGTACACACTATCTATACCTACTTGTCGGCTGTTGGTCACCCGGTCAAAGCGAACAGCGCGGCGCGCACCCCTCAGCGCCCGCGGCACGGCCGCCATTTCTGCTCTAGACGTAAATACCCTCCCCTCCGTCCACCTGATCGCCGAGGTATTTACTATGCTACCGTTCGGGGAGGGTCGTATCCTGTCGTCATCGAGTTGCGTTATTTCCCACGAAGGGTCACTGACTGGGCCATCGGCATCCGACCTCAATGCTATCTGGGTTATCACGAAAGTTACGCCACTGAACACACGGCTGGATGGCGCCCCTAGTTTTGGATTTTTGAATTAGCTTGCACCACGGTGGGTAGTTAGGCTATAACATTACCTCTTTAGCTCCGGTTAATGTGAAGGTCGAACGCTTTGGACGAGGAGGGAAAAACATAGATATTGCAAGCAGTTTTCAACGTGCTTACTGTCAGACCGAACGATAATCATTTTCACGATCCATTCTGGCCCGGTGACGGTGGCAAGGCGGATGTTGCACATACAGTTTTCAACGTACGGCATATTGGGCTGAGCGATGGTCATTTTCACGACCCACCCAATCCAGGGTCACGAGAGGATGTGAGGATCCGATGTGTGCACAGTACCCCTGATCGTTATTTCAAGCTATGCCCCCTTTCTTTAGCCCAAGTATTACCTTTCACCGCTAATCCTGCACGTCAAAGGCTGGGCAACTGCTCCGTGTCTCTGCTGATGCCACCACATAATTTCTATGCATAATCTAATATATTTACATTTGCATACACCGCATCACATTTCGCCCACGCACTGCTTACACACACACACTACTCGTCATCTCCCACCTCTCCATTCTTGCACGCGACATACTTCCTCCCCATACATACCTACATACCCTGCTCTTCTATGCTAGGCTTGCGACGTTGGCGCCACCGGCCGTGTCACACATACCGCACACATCACATAGTCTAATTCCCCCCCCAGATGGGTCGCTCCTTTCAACAATGAATTAGGTTGAGGGGGAAATAGCTATGATAGAAAATAGGCCGGTTTGGAAGAAGGAAAAAGGCATGGCAGACCGATGGCACTCACATGTTTGTTGCTCGGCTGGCCTTTTCGGTCGTCTCGGCGCTGCCTGAGCGCCGTCCGTGAGAGAGATACTGCCCGAGTGAGAGTGTCTCCGAGCGAGGGCGAGATCCAGAGAGCTCGTCCCAGAGAGAGTGCGTCCGAGCGCGAGCCCAGAGAGAGTGAGAGCGTTTTCTCTCTGCCTTCCAGTTTTCTTCGATGGGCTGTAGTCCCGCCTCCTCCACTCTTTTGGCCACTCCCAGGGCTCCGAATTGTATTCTTTCTCTTGATTGGTGGGAGTGCATTTTCTTCCCCTTAGGCCGTGTGCATGGTGAAGCCGCCTGGGGCTGTCAGGACGGTCTGTATGTCGGGAAATTTCCACAGACTTCACCGGTGTCACCGACCTCACAGCTGGCCGGGGACCCAACCTTCTGTTTTGATCCAGATGCGAGGGTGCTGTTGTTTTGTCCATGCCGGCTTTGAAAGCGACTCGTACTGCGGGCCGGGTTCGGCAATGTTTCAAGGCCATATGAGAGGGGAGGGAGAAGGTAGCCGGGATCTGGCCGGGCGTCTTGCGGCCTGCTCGGATGGGAAATATTGAAAGCTGCGTACCGAAAGAATGTAAGCCTGCTTACAGAAGCATGGGTTGTGTATAGAAAGCAGTGAGTGCTGGTGTGCCACTAACATCCACGTTCTTTTTTAATTTGCCCAAAATTTAGGTATGCCAGTTAGTTCACATTTGATGAACCTCAATAACTGGTGTTGTTGGTCTAGCTTAGGTGTGTCTCCCGCCAAGGTCATATCTTGGCGGCTATATCCCCGACTTTTGGCAACAAATCTCTCATCTCCACTTTCCGTGCCTATGGGTTACCTCCCAGGCGGTAGCCCGCCTGTAATACGGCTAACCCACGCCAAGCGACATCATTTCGCCGGCCGCAGAATCACGCGGATGGAATGGCAGTGATACCCTCTCGCCATTTCCTCATCCTCATCTCGGTCTTTTCTCCATCTACAGTCGCACCACGGACTTGTGCATTCTGTCTATGGTTTCTTCAGTTGGGAGTGAACCCTCATAGGAGCGATTTGAATGTAAGTTTTTCTTTTCATGCGGAAGCATCAACGTGGTCTGGAAGTTTTTGCATTTGCAGTTGTCTCGCTTATATCTGAAGTCCGTGGAAGTGTTTGCATCATAACTTATGTCGTGTAACGGTAGTGCTGCGCAGACATATGCATAAGCAGGGACGGCATGAACAGGGACGGCATAAACAGGGACGGCATCAGCAGGGACGGCATAAGCAGGGACGGCGTCAGCAGGGACGGTATAACCAGGGACGGCATAAACAGGGACGGTATGAGCAGGGACAGCATACACAGGGACGGCATAAGCAGAGAAGGCATCAAGAGGAAAGGCATCATAAGGGACAGCATCAGCAGGGATAGCATCAGTATGGACGGCATCAGCAGCCACGTCGTGCAACCGTTAGAAGATTCTCGTGGACTTGGGATATGAAACGGAGCCAAGGCAGAAGCCAGGGGCACAATAGCTGACGTCCCAAGACACGACTTCGCGTAAGGTGATCCAAAGTTGTGAGACTGTACAGGCATGGAGGCAGGTCTTTGTCAAGTAGATAGCTAAGTTTCCAACAGGAACATAGTCCACGGTTAATGCCACTAACGCAGCCGGACTGTTGCACAAGCAGCTGGGTCAGTGGTAGGTGAATCGACCTGCTGTCAGGGGCGGTGTTTTAGGTTCTGGACATAACCGGTGAAATCAGAGGCCCTGAATTATCGTACCGTAACGAAGCATAACGGTCTAGGTATAAGCATACAACATTTAAGAATCAGTAATAACAGAGTGTAAGCATGGCGTTGCCTGCGCATCAACTGGTTCAGTACGGCCTGAGCCCTTCCTGAAGATGTTCCGCCGCTGTTCGCTGCTGATGAAGGTATATATATATATATATATATATATATATATATATATATATATATATATATATATATATATAAATGTATATGTATATGTATATGTATATGTATATGTATATGTATATGTATATGTATATGTATATATATATGTATATGTAAATGTATATGTATATGCAGGGGTGTCGATTTTTGAAAAACATTGGGGGGGCCGAAGTGCCAACGCACTAGACCCCCCCCCACAAAAAAAAACTCATCGGATTTAGCCCACTATATTTTCAGATCTCAGAAATTCTGATTTTTTATTCGACGATGTGTATGTTTATGTTTATTAAGCATCCTTACCAACGGGGAAAATCGTCCAATAACTGGTGAAGTCGCATAATTAAAAGAGCAGTGTTCAGTACATGTCAACATAAGAACTCTTGGTTGGTTATTGGTTCTACGACACGTCGACCGTTGTGTCATATAGCGTCGCCAATCTCTCACGCCGATTGGTCGCGGGCGAAGAGTAGCGACAGGTGAGACTCGAACTCACGAACATAACAACTCTGAGTAATAGCATGCGACTGCAGTGCCATATAGTGGGCTCGGATCTATCGTCACCGTCACCGTCACCGTCACTGTTACCCTCCTCCTCACTCCACACACCAACAAACACACACCGGCTTAAATAAAAATACTTCAGCGATCAGATGCAGGCTAAAACACACCGGCATTGATGAAGCATCAGAGCACAGCAGACCTAAACGGTGATGACGATGGGTGAAAGTATTTCCTTGGTGCCTAACGTAAGGGAGGGGAATTTTTCCCTTTAGTACGCCACTGCGGCTGCTCAACGTGTTTTTTTCCGCAAATTGCACGATCGAGAGTAGAAAGGCCCTTCGGATAATTTTCTTTCGGGACCCATTCTTAATTTTCCTGTGCCCTGGTCGATTCGATGGAGTCTCCTTGTGGTTTTTGTGGTGAAGTCTATTTTTATAAGCCACCTGCAAGCTATTTTTGGAACCCGGTACGATTCTTCTGGCTCTCGGTGCGTTTTTTCCGGTGCCCAAACAGGTTTCTTTTCCGGCGTCCGACGACTTCTTATTTTGTGGATCTTTGACGCAATTTTTCCGTCCGCAAGGTGACATTCCGGGTATATATTGGTACTTGGGAAGCCAGCTGCAACTTGTGGGGCTCCGGCACGACGTTTTGGCCCCAGTGAGATTTTCAAGAGAAGCGGCGTGAATTTTTGTTGTCTAAGTGCGATTTTTTGGGGCCCCGTCGTCACTTGTTGGGTTCCCTTGCGGTGGCTACAACACGTTTGTGGGGACCCAACAAGTTTTGTGGGCTTTTGGAGCTATTGATGAGATCCCAGATTGATTTTCCGTGTCCGGACTGTTTTTCATTTACCCGGCTTCATTTGTTGGGTGATCTCAACAAGACTTTTAGAGCCCCGGTGGGACCTGTCAGGCCTTTGGCGTGATTTTCAGGGGTCCGGGTGATAATTCTTAGTACCCCAGTCTCGGCGTGATTTTCAGGAGGCCCCGGCCCGACCGTTTGTGGCCCCCGTCGTGATTTTCTTGAATCCCGGCACGACTTGTTTGCGGCCCCAACGTGATTTTCAGGGGCCCAGGTGCAAACTTTTGAGGCTCCAGCGTCATTATCGGGGCCCCTGCGCTACGTTTCGGGGCCCCCAAAGTGATTTTTCTAAGCCCCGGTGCGACTTTTGGTGGACCGAGTGAAATTTTTAGGGAGCATAGCGCATTTTTTTCCTAAGCTCGGCGGATTCTTGGGGGCCCCACAACCTATCAGGAGGGGGGGTGAGGAAACTGCCCACAATTCCCCCTCCCCATTCGGTATGTCACTGTGCCATGCAATGATGCAACATAAGAATCCAGGATTAGTTCATCTGTTTCATCGCTCACATGTGATTTCAACTCCCCAGTTATCCAGACAGTTTGAGGAAAGTCAAACATCTGCTACATGGATCAGCAAGGATGGATTGTAAGGCAACATGGATACCATGGAATTCCGGTCACAGTAGTTATGCTGCAATACATACCTTCTTCAACAGACTGCTTTGGAGATGGATGAGTTCCTGAAGTTTGGTCAGGGTTGGAGTTGGAGGTGGATGGAGCAACACTGTGAAGGACATAACATATGGTTCAAGAGACTTGTTTCCATTAACAATACAGGGGATGAAGTAACATTTTCATTGACTTCTATGCCTTTCATTGGCTTCATTGACTTATATGGTGTCCTGAGTAAGTAGGACAATCGAGATGGGTTTCTGTTATATGCATTGTAGATGCAATGTTATAATGTAGCTTTTATACCCCAGTGAGAATGGTATGGATTCACTCATAAGTGAATTTGCAAACATACTGATATATCAGTTAACAACAATGCAGGGAGCTATGTGATCAACATGGTCTGTGCCCTAAAACCCAAATAACTAAGTAACAATGCAGGGAATCTGCTGCATAACAGGTTGACCATAAATTAGCCATGATATATGGCATCATACTTCCCATGCTATTTAGAATAGTGAGCTATAGTTTGTGTACAAACATCAGGACATTATAAATGTTAATTAACGTCACACACATCAGTTCCTAACAAGTGTCAGCAATACATTTCCTTCATGTGCTTTGAATATGATTCAAGAAAGCACTGTCATGGATTTTAAACTTGCAAAAAGAGTGGGCCGCCTGGTATTTTGAGTGCTATTTGAGTGAATTTGCTGTCTTGTTAGTGAACTGACCACTTATTGAGATATAAGTACTTTAACTTTGCCTGCTTCCATCATGAAAATTTGTCATTTTCCAATACATCAGAAATCATCAGAATAACTTCTTGTCCACAAACCGGTGTATGCATTTCTATGAATTTCTCATATTTATTAACACAAATGATGTAGATCTGATCTGCAAATTTATAACTTAGAAAATGTTATCAGCACAGAATTCCATTCCTGAAAATATAGTACTTTCAACATGTTATTGTTCTTTGTGAAGCAATAAGTGCAATGCTCTCATGCAGCATGCAGATGGAGGTTCATCACGTGCACCAGGTAGCACAAAAAGAGATATTATTGCAGTCTAAGGTAACCACAAGACAGGTTTTACACCCATTTTACCTCCACGAATCATTCAAAGGAGCTAGGTTTTGCCTAGTTGCGTTAGGCTAGGCTTTTGTTGTAAGTTTGTAAATTAAAAAGTCTTCAAAAACGGTTCAAGCTAGATTAGGTTATGTTAGACTTTTTAAGTTGAAAATGTTTGAGAACAAATTGTTTTTTTTTGGGGGGGAGGGAAATTGGGCATCAAAATAATCATTTCTTGCATGGAAGTCTAGGCTAGGTTAGGTTAGGTTATGTTACATGTTTTTTTATCTGAACATTATTTTTCATCCTATATTATTCAAATCCAAGCCCCCTTTTCCATGTTATTTTCCTCACAATTGAAAAGTGTGCATCTGCAGAGGAAATGAGCGGTTACATCATGTTCAGCACCTTAACAAACACTGCATTAAAAAAAAGAAATTCAAAGAAGTCCGAGAGTACCATGAGCTGAAAAATTACCCAAAAAGCCAGGTATTATCACAGTTTAAGGTAACCACACGACAAGTTTTACACACATTTTACCTCCATGAAGCATACAACCCCTTTGTACAACCCCTTAGGTTTGTCAGGTTAGGTTAGGCTTTTGTTGTAAGTTATAAAAAGAATCATTTGTTGGTAAATGATTTTTGTTAATTATTTTCTCTAGAAAAAAATAATAAACGGTTCAGGCTAGCTTAGGTTAGGTTTTTTCAGTTGAAAATATTTCAGAAAATTCCTCAAACATTTAAATTAAAAACAATTAATTTCTTGTATGGGAAGTTGAACTATGTTAGGTAAGGTTATCATACATCTTAAACATTATTTGCATGCTATATTTCCTTACTCCACACCCTTTTTGTGCTATTTTTTACTCCCAATTGAAAGGCATGCATTTGCAGAAGAAAGGACATTAAATTTGTGCTTTTATGTGTTTTATTAATATTTTTATATTTTAATTTCCAATGCAATGTTTATGAATGTCACTAAGCTGATGGCACTACTCAGTTTCTGTGCAAATGCTTGTGGTTGTGAGCAGGTTGTGAGCAAAATAACATTAAAAATGGGCTTGGAGTTAGTAACATAGCAATTAAAAGAAATACATTACAAATTCAATATAACCTAAAGTAACCTAGCCTAACCTGACCTTGGAGAAAACAACTACAAAAACAAGATTGGAAAAATATATAGCAATTTATTTTCTTGAAATTTTGCAAATGAAAAAACCTAACCCAACCTAATCTAACCAGAATTATTGTGCTTTAAGGTGGTAACTAGGCAAGTTATTACACATTTGCCTCCATAAAGCAAACAAATGGGCTATGTTTGGTGATGTTAGATTAGTTTAAGTGTTTAAGTTTGACATTTTTTGCAAAAATTATTCTAAAATTTGAAAGAAATATATCTTTTTTTTCTTTAAAAGCAGCTTATGTTAGATTAAGTTAAGTTGGGTTACATTTTTCAATTGTAAAAAAAATACATTGCTTGGAATTTTTACAACTTGATGTTTTGGTTGTTTTTCTCCAAGGCGAGGTTAAGCTAGGTTAGGTTAGGTTATGTTGCATTTTTTTATTAAAAAAAAATACTTTACCCTATGTCACCCAATTCAAAGCTTTTTGTTGGTGTTATTTTTCTCACAACCTGAAATGTAGGCATTTGTATAGAAAATGAGTGGTCCCATCATCTGAGTCACATTCATAAACATTGCATTGAAATGATACATTCCACGAATTCATAAAACACCTTAAAACACAAATTTACCAAAATGAGCAGTAACATCATGTTCATCACATTCCTAAACATTGCATGGAAAAAAAATTACTCAGAAATTACCTTAAGCTGTAAATTTACCAAAAGGTGTGCCAACCCCTGGACGGAAATGCAACACTAGGTGCCCCAATCCTGGGCAGAAAGGGTACTAAGAGCAGTGGAATGAAAATATGAATAAAAGTGAACTAAAAACAGCTCTTCTTGAAGACAAACGTGATAGTTATGTGATATTAACATGGAAACCCTGAGCACAAATCAGAAAAAAGCATGGACTGGACTTTTTCAAGCTTACCTGCCAACTTCTTCAACTACTGTTCCTTTGGGAATTAAATATCAGCAAGCTATTTACTCACTATTTAAAATCACACCAATCCGCAGATACATCAGAATGTGCGAAGTACAAAAACGAATCAGTACGACGTCACATGAGATTGGCCTCCGGATTAAACACTGCGCGCAATTGTACCACAAATGTCTTACCTCCGTCACATTTGTCACTGCAACCTCAAATTTAGACTTTAGGCGCTGGAATTTCTGTCACTGGAATTTTTTCTTTGGATGTTACGATTTTGGATGTTCTGAGGAACGCCCATCACGATTTGTGACATTTAATACGCGCTAGTGTCTATCGATACAAATCGACACCCCTGCTTTGGAGAAAAAAATAGAAACAAAAATTAAGCAATATATATTCTGAAAATTTTCTACATTGAACAACCGAACCCAACTTACCCGAACCTAACGTCAGCTGCTTTTAAAGGAAAATTTCCGATTTTATTTAATTTTTTAAAATGATTGAACAATTTTTCCAAGGTAAACAACTAAACTAGCCTAACCTAGCCAAATCGGTATTATTGTGCTTTAAGGTGGTAACAAGACAAGTTTGTACACACATTTGCCTCCATATAGCAAGCAAATGGGTTAGGTTTGGTTAAGTTAGGTTAGTTGAGGTTTTTGCAAGTTGGAAAACATTTTTTTAAAATTCCAAAAAGTTTCAAATTATTTGGTAACCTTGCGGTCTTTTTCCTTTAAAACAAAAAAATATGCAGAATACCATGTTTATGAAGGTGACTAAGATGATTGGACCCACTTATTTTCTGTGCTTACTTTTCAGGTTGTGAGCAAAATAATGCCAAAAAGGCTTTGAGTTCGGTAACATAGCATAAACATAAATGTTTTTTAATGCAACAAAACCTAACCTAACCTACCCTAACCTATCTTTTGAGAACACAAAATTAAACTAAATTAAAATATCACTTAATTTATTTTCTGAAAATTCTCAACCTTAAAAAAGAAACCTAACCGAGCCTAACCTAACCTAAGCTGATTTTGAATACAAAATTATATTTTGTTGTGAACATGGTTGTACATTTTTTTCGGAAACTTTTGGGTATTATTGTGCTTTAAGGTGGGAACAAGAAAAGTTGTATGGGCGCTGTATGACCAACGCAGTCAATGCGGCCGTAAACCCAAATAACCAACCAACCAACCCAGAAAGATGTAAGTTGTACTTCCACAGTGGAGGGAATTCCAGCTATTTTGTTTGTTTTTGCACACAATTTTACATTTTTCAGCAAAAGGTGGAGAGTCAGTCCACTATCTAATCCAAATGTGTTTCTATTCAGTACAAAATGTGCTGGTTAACATCAATGTTTCTACTTAGCATGGGGTTTTTCATTTTTCCCTTTAGCTTTCTTATCAGCATAAAATAGCATAATTTATTGGGGGGGCCCAAATCAACATGGGGGGCCAAGATCAACATTGGTGGGGCCATAGCCCCCACAAAAGGATACAAATCGACGCCCCTGCATACATGCATGATTTTGCACTTATCATAATTTAATTTCATCTGCCATTTTTGGACCACTTCACAAGCTCTTCTAAGTCTTTCTGTAGCATGTACCTAGGTGCCTAGGTACCAGGTAAATATCAAGCTGATAGTGTGATGAGTGGGCTGTTGAGGTTAATTATAGTTTGTATATCCACACTCTCAATGATAACTGATTGTTGTTCACGGGACTGGATTGTATGCAAGTTTGACAATGACAATTGGTTTTTGTGCACACCATTTTGAATTTTGTAGCAAAAGGTGGAGAGTCAGTCCACTATCTAACCCAAATCTGTTTTTTCATTACAAAATGTGCTGGTTAACATCAACTACATTTTATATGTACCTAGCATGTTGTTTTCCTTCTTTTTTCCTTCAACTTTTTATCAGCATAAAAATAGCATTTGTTATTGGGGGGGCCCAAATCAACATTGGGGGGCCAAGATAAACACTGGTGGGGCCCTGGCCCCACAAAGGATACAAATCGACGCCCCTGCCATCTAGACATTAGGGGATGTCCCCATCCTAGCCCCGCCTTCAGCGCCTAAAATATCACACAAACTATAACGTAAAATTCCCTTCACGTAAACGTCCACATGCCTGCACCTTGATAGCAAACACCAGCTTTTATAGTCAGACATGTAACGTACTCGCTTCAAAGGTGGCGCAAATGACCTCTGTGGTCCGGTACGCCTGAACAAATCACTCCCCCACCCATGTGCAGTGAAGAAACTTGCCTGAAGCTACCAATTTATGCAATATACGAATACAAATCTGTGACGTCATCTACGTTAAAGTCAATCTTTGGTGTACCTTTTAAAATAATGGTATTTTTGCGGCGTTTAATAATGGTGTTTTTGCGGCGTACGAGACATTGGTCTTGTATGACTGTAAGGTTTGCTTAAAAATCAAGTGAGCCATAGCATTCTTTTTTATTCTTTTAGGAATACCAATTATAATGCAGTGGCCGTGCAGCTTCTTGCTGACTTTTCTCTGTCATGGTATCATAAGCTGGCAGATTTGCCCACACATGGCTCTCGTTTTTCCCCATATCAATATTGAAGGCATGCATTGTCATTGGGCATGTAGGTAGGTACCTAGGTAAATGTCAAGCTGATGGCGTGATAGGTGGGCTGCTGAAGATAATTATAGTTTGCATATCCACAATATCAAGAATGATTGTCATTGTTGTTCACTGGAGAATGCAAGTTTGACAATGACTGGAAATTAAGAATGGATTTTTTCCTGTTTAAGCTCATATGCATGTGGTTTTGCCATTGGTGGTGTGTACAAACATCAGTATGACAATCCAATTGTTGTTTTGTGGTTTCAATTTTTTTAAAAGACAATCTGGTTTATAATGCATCATCAGCGAATCTGAATATTTCATGCTTTAAGTTTTCCTTGCACCGTGGAGGGAATTCTAGCTATTTTGTTTTTTTGCACATAATTTTGAATTGTGTAGCAAAAGTTGGATACTCAGTCCACTATCTAATCCAAATCTGTTCTTTTTCAGTACAAAATGTGCTGGTGAACATCAACTAAGTTTTCTATGTACCTAACAGTGTTTTTCTTCTTTTTTTCCTTTAGCTTTTTATCAGCATAAAAATAGCATGGGTTATTGGGGGGCCCAAATCAACATTGGGGGCCAAGATCAGCATTGGGGGGCCATGGCCCCCGCAAAAGGATACAAATCGACGCCCCTGTGTATATGTATATGTATATGTATATGTATATGCACATGTACATGCATATGCATATGCATATATATATATATATATGTATATGTATATGTATATGCATATGCATATGCATCTGTATATTTATATAGATATATATATATATATATATATATATATATATATATATATATATATATATATATATATATATATATATATATATATCTACTATATAAAGGGCGAGTTTTGTTTGGATCTCTCTCCTGATTGGTCGACACACTGACACTTCGACCAATCAGCGTCGAGTATTCCTGTGACGTCACAACAATATCCGATGTCCGCGATGACTCCTATCAATACTACCTCAGTCGCCGTGTGACAATGGTGGCGAGTGCGTGTGTCCGTCCGCGAAGTGATGCGACAATGTTAAAACGACAGAAACCAATGCCTAAGGATGATACACCATCTGCGAAACGTAACAGGGCTCATCGCGAACGCGAGACTGCTGAGCAACGAGAACAGCGTTTGACTGAGAGACGAGAGAGGCAGGCTATATTGCGTAAAAAAGAAACACCACAGCAACACAATTGTCGCCTTGCTGTTGCCCGTGCACGTCATGCGGCCAAACCTGATGATGTACAATACACGTTTACCAGTTTACATGAATTCGTTTTACAACCCGGGCGAAGCCGGGTACGGGCCACTAGTATATATATATATATATATATATATATATATATATATATATATATATATATATATCTATACATAATCATATACATATACATATACATATACATATATACATATACATATACATATACTTATACATATACATATACATATACATATATATATATATATATATATATATATATATATATATATATATATATATATATATATTTATATGTATATATACATGAGCCTCTCTTTAGCCATTCCAGATACGACTCTTCGGCACACCTCGTCGCTGCTGTCATCTGGCTTCCATCCAGAAAGTAGTTCCACTGACAGTCTGCAACACGTGTTCGGGGCTGCAGATCGCCCAGCATCGGCGTGTTCGGCCTGTTCTTGCCACGGAGCGGATGATCGATATTCGGCACCACGTGCTGGCCGTGGCCTAGATAATCACAAAGGTCATCTATGCCGTGTTCTTCACTGGGCGGCCAGGACAATACGAAAGACATCAATTGTCATCGTGCGGTTTTGATGATCGTCAGCTAGGTATTTGCCTTGGTACAGCTAGGTACTGGCCTTGGTACCGCTAGGCACTGGCCACCAGCATAAAGCGAACATCACTCGACAACGAGGAAGACCCTGGAATGTTTAATCTCCCTTGATACGGACTGTGTCGCCCGTGTTTGCCTTTGAGCACAATCCGCATTAATTTAATCCGGTCGCGTGTCACGATGGATTTGTGGAATCAGAGTCTATGCAAAGCAGAGCTTGCTGTGGGAACGCCATGCTCACCACTCCCCGACACCATATCAGCCGAGCAGCGTAAATTGTCTCGGAGCTCATGGTACGGCCGTGCCGCACGGTGGTGCCATCTATGTGTTGTCACCGCACCAGAGAAGCATGGCATTTGGTCGAGATGAGATGCTCCACTACCCACAATCCGTGCGGGGAGACTTCCTGGGCACAGTTCACTCCAATCGCACGAATCACCAGATGTGAGCGCGGATCGGGCAGCGTCACGCTCTCCGCCGCACTGAGCACGCCAACAATGCATCGCATTTGGACCGGCGACAGCGCGTCTGCATTTGTCTGCCGTCGTTGTCATGACAACATTCGTGAACTCTGTCGCGCACTTTGATAGTTGCGCCGCCGATCACCAGATGTATGGGGACGAGTGGCCCAAGGACAAGATGCTCGTCTCACAATCGAAAGATTGTGGGTTCGAGTCTCACCTGTCGCTACTCTTCGCCCGCGACCAATCGGCGTGAGAGGTTGGCGACGCTATATGACTCAACGGTCGACGCGTCGTAAAAGCCAATAACCAACCAACCCACCCGATTTAGAACGAAGTACTGTTCCGTGTGACAGTAGTGACGACGCAAACGACTGTCAACGGCGACCGGTCGGTCGATCATGGCATGGTGGACCGTGGCGTGGTCGACCGACCACGACCATCCCACTAACGAAGTTCATGCCCTGCAGTAGCGCAGTGCACAATCGATGTTGAAATTCGGAACTGCAGCAAGCTTAGTGGTGATCCTTGATACCATGCGACCGCTTTCATTACCCTGGGAGATTACCACAAACTCATGAATCATTCGTATGACTTTCGCAGTCGGCATCGGTACGCAAATAACCCACGACTGTGAGTAATTTCTGGGAGCGGAGAACCACACGTGCATTGTCTTCTCCATATAACGCACTGCATGTGTCAGTGCGACAGATACATGTATGCATACACATATGTCTGTATCCATAGACACACACACACACATATATATATATATATATATATATATATATATATATATATTGCTGGGCCGCATAGCCTGTATCCTACCGGCCGGTTCAAACCATTCGGAAACACTCGAAGCCAGCCAAGCACTGAACAGTACAATCTATGCGAACCCTTTGCTTGACGCATTGGAGCAATGCTTAGGAGCACATTTTTTTTAGGAGCAATTCTTTTTATTGTAAACATTTCCGAAGATTCCGCTTGATTCAACACATCGGACAAGTCAGTTTGAATACGATGTCGTGCTATTGGTGCGACCATTGCGTATGTAATATTGAAGCTTAGCATTTCTTCAGACATAAGGATATAGACATGTGCATATTATCCGAAGCATTCGAAGTAGTATTTTCAGGAGGTATGTCATACGCAAATATTTTTAAGCCGTCAGAACTCGCTAAGTTGGCCCGTACTACACGTCCACTCGAACTGCTGTAGCTAGAATCCAGACATGTGCCTGGTGGTCTACGGTCATCATTCCAAGATGGACTCAAGGGTGGCTAGAATCAAGATCATAGAGCCAAGGATATAATCAATCCTCTTCAGGTCTGGCTAGAATCAAGGGATGGCGAGAGGAAGTTGGTGGTGGCTTGTGTAACCGGCTTATCAATTAACCTGACCAGTTATCGGGCGGGAGGGATGTCGGGATCATGAGTTCGAAACCACACGTCGCACAGACCATTATCGGTAGATTTCTCCACCAGGACCCCGATCAGGACCACACGTCGCACAGACCATTCTCGGTAGATTTCTCCACCAGGACCCCGATCAGGACCACACGTCGCACAGACCATTCTCGGTAGATTTCTCCACCAGGACCCCGATCAGGACCACACGTCGCACAGACTATTCTCGGTAGATTTCTCCACCATGACCCCGATCAGGACCACACGTCGCACAGACCATTCTCGGTAGATTTCTCCACCAGGACCCCGATCAGGACCACACGTCGGACAGACCATTCTCGGTAGATTACACCATCGGGACTCCGACAAGCATTGTTTCGTAATCACATGCATATACCATAAGCGACTCTCCTCCATGAGGAGTCGGGCAGGAGGAAAGGTCTAAAGCAGAAAATTCCTAAACGCAGAGGAATAATCTTGAAAAAACATGAAAATTAATGATTGTTTTCATAGAAATATGCAGCTGCACTATTCATTGTGTACTGTGTAGCGTCGTGGGCCAATGGCATGCTTTTTGTTGCGGTATTGGTCGAGACTATTGCAATGTAACACTAGGAAAACGATCAAGTCCCAGGTGTGCACATGAAAAAGGACACTATCTGTGCCGAAGGTGAATCACATTCGTCATGCGTCATGACACGCTGGATGACCGTCGGTCTATGAATCACCAGCCCGTCCCCACGTGGGGGTGGGGGAGAAGACCGCTGAACCCCTGGGCGTTCAGCACCACTTCTACGGTGTTGTGTGTCCGTGATGAGCCTGCGAAGTCCTTTGCAGTCCCCCATCACGTGGCGTCGGGGCACACGGGCGTCACCCAGTTCCACTCATACCGCTTTATTGCGTCAATCGAGGCGAGTGTAAACAACACGGCAGCTGCCGTCGACATTCTCTCCAAGGACAGACAAGCTTTCCGGGTGGTTGGTGAAACACTGTTGGCCACCACCGCCGACAAGCTCGTGTGGGAAGTCTGACGTATGCGAGTGTTGATTACGTCACCCTGTGGCCGACGGATCAATGCAGGTGTGAACTTGAAAGAGATGGAAAGAAAAATTCCGGCGTTCCGATAAAAGTTTCAGTTGTCATACGTGCATTACCATACATTGGCATACAAGCGACGTGAATTATTAGTTTCCCGCACAGGAGTGCCGCGTTATATACCCGCGAAGCTGCAGTGTTTTCTGGGTTTTTTTTCCAGATTAAATAAAATACGCGCCTTTTACAAAATAAAAGCTAACATAGCGTTTGGAAGCAATACTACAAATAAGGAAATCAGTGAAAAGTCCCAAAGGGGACTAAAATGTGACAATAAATAATGTTTTCAAAGCTACTTTGCTTGCCAGGCAACTTTGAGCCCAAACTAGTGATGGACATTTGTTTATGGCATTTGTTTATTCAGCCTATGCTGGCGCAGTTAGTACAGGCTTAAAGTGTTCAAATTGTAATGTAAAATTATCACTGCTTTATTTATATTAACTCCTAATATATCCGATTGCTTTAATATATCCGATATATTATAAATCCGAAGCCTTAGTTTCCGGCAAATGCCTATCAGCCATGAACACATTTGATCCGCCATAGAGACCGAGGTATCAAACATTTCTAAATAAATTAACAGAGCTGTTAAAGCAGCTCTGCTTTTCCGTACGCGTCACCTGCATCATAAGCGCCGATCTACT